>PVJS01038034.1:0-19611 GCA_004027185.1 Glis glis
CTGGGCTGGGTCTGCAGGGCCTGGGTGGGGAGCTGGGCTGGGTCTGCAGGGCCTGGTTAGGGAGCTGGGCTGGGTCTGCAGGGCCTGGGTGGGGAGCTGGGCTGGGTCTGCAGGGACTGGTTAGGGACCTGGGCTGGGTCTGCAGGACTGGGGTGGGGACCTGAGCTGGGTCTTCAGGGCCCAGGTAGGGAGCTGGACTGGGTCTGCAGGGCCCGGATGGGGGGGGGATTCTGGATGGGAACGTGGTCTGCCCAGTGGGCAGCGTCTCCCTCTGAGCAGTGTAGTGGTTGCCTAACAGCCCCCCGCCCAGCACACTCACTACTCTAGGGCTCCGAGTCACTAATCTGGCTACCTCTCCCCATCCCGTGGCCCTGGTCCAGGCCACAGTGTCTCACCCACAGAGCCTCCTCATCCCCTCTGTCCCTGCTCCATGGAAACCAGGCCCTGCCACTTACAGCCAGGGCACAGCATGCCCTACTCCACAACTGAGCCCCACCCACCCCCAGACCCTCACCCTGCCCTCCTTCTAGGCCTCCACACTGATCCACTCCCCGTGAGGGCCCTCGCATCTGCGGCCCCCAGTCCCTCTGCCCTCCTGGGGAGATGCAACCCACACTTCAGATCCCAACTCCAGCATCCAGTCACAGGGTGGTCACCTCGTGGCACTGCCTGCCCGCCATTTTTAATTGTGCAGATATTTGCGGGGATCATACACGGTATGAGGCTGGGGGCTGCATCTGTCTGGTGCCTTCCAAGGCCTGGCCCAGTGCTGGACCCTGTCGAGGACATACCATACTTATCTGCCCAGTGAGTTGAATGGATGAGGAAGTGAACCTGGGATCTGGTCTCCCAGAGACACTATGTTCAAAGCCAGTGTAGTGAGAGATGGCTGTCGAGTAGGCCGGGGGCAGCAAGGCCCATCGCCGTCCCAGCTGGTCTCCCCAGTTCCACAGAATACCCAGGGCAGAGGCTGATTTCACAACACTGTTGTCCCCAGGTGCCAAATGGGGCACAATTTCTTTTTTATGTTTTTATTTATTTACTGATTTATTTTGTACTGGCTATTGAACACAGGGGCTTTCTAACTCCATGGTACACGCCCAGCCCTATTTTATTTTTTACTTTGAAACAGGTCTCACTACATTGATGAGAGCCTCACTAAGTAGCTGAGGCTGGCCGCGAACCTGTGAACCTCCTGTCTCAGCCTCCCAAGTACCGGGATCACAGGCGTGCGCCTTCATGCCTGTCATTAGAGAATTAGCTGAGCAAACCTCCTGCTCCTCTGCAGGACGGCAGCGCACATTCCAAGGTAAAGGTTAAACAGTGACCCATTAGACAGCCCAGGCCCTTAGGCCCGGACAAAAGGGAACCAGTACCACCGGGCGCCCCCAGTTTCGGTGCCTGCCTGGTGCCCTTCACCTCGGTGTCTGACCACAGCTCCAGGCGACCATGGGGAGAGAGGCCGTGTCACGGATGGGAGAGGGATGAGCAGAACCGGACACATTCTTTGCAGGGCCCCGTGAAAATGGAAACGCAAGACCCTTGCTCCATGAGGGCGACCACAGAGCATCAAAGCAAGCGGAGGGCCCCTCTGGGCCGGGCCCTTGTGTGACAGGTTGTCCCCCGTGAAGCTGGCCCTGGTCAGGGGCGAGGAGATGGAGCCAGGAAAGGCCCAGAAACCCCGGATGCCTACGGCCACAGCAATAGCCCACCTCACTCACCTAAGAACCTGCAGGCGGGTGCGTGGGTGCTGTGCTAGCCCAGGGAGGCTCTCCACGTTGCGACAGTAAAAGTGGGCTTCTGCAGCGGGCCCTCGGGCACCGATGAGAAACGACTGCTCCTCCAGGAACGAGAACCACGTGGCCAGGCTTTCTAGGCGGCTACGCTCATGCTTGCTTGTCACGGATATTAGGCACCGACTGTGTGCCAGGCGAGTCCGCTGCAGGCGAAAGCGTCTCCCACAGCTAATGTGCTAAGTGACCCGGAGACTCGACCTTGCCACGCTTGGGGCTCTGCCTCAGGGAAGCGGAGCTCCAGGCCTCGGTGCTCGGACGCCTCCGGAGGCTGGCGGGGCTCCCAGGCAAGGCTCGCCAGCCCCAGCTCTTGGCGTGGGCAGGAAGGCGCTGCACACAGAATTGGCAGCCCTGAGTTCTAGGTAGGCCTGTTCCTCCCTGCCCCACGCAGGAGTCAGACGACCTGGCGTCCACTGTGGCTCTATGACTTACTACCTGGGCACCTGTCGGAGCCTCCGTTTTTGCACCTGTAAAGTGGGCACAGCGGCAGCACCAGTAACCCCAGGGACTCGTCACAAAGATGAGGTGCCCGCGGTGGTCTGGTGAATGCCTCACCTAAGTGCTCAGGAAACATGGCACCTTCTCCTGCCCTCCCTCTCCTCGCCCGGACGGCATCGCTCACCGGCAGGTGGGCTGGGGGCGGCAGTTCTGGCTCCCTCCAGACCTTGGGGTGACTCTGGACGGGAATGTGGGTCTGCCAGTGGGCAGCATCTGCCTCTGAACAATGCGGGGTTGTCCATCAGGACCCCAGGATGCCTGCTACTCTACAGCTCCATGTCACTAACCCGCTACTCACGTGAGTCTTCTCACCTGCGTCCAGGGCTATCGTGTGGGTGAAATGACACAGGGATGCGGCGCACCACCCTCCGGCAAGCCCTTAATCAGTGTGTATGTCCCCGGTCCCCAGCCCGGCTCCGAGGAGGCTGGGAAGCTCATTCACAGATCCAGCTCCGGAAAGATGGACTTCGTGTGGCAAACATTAAGGAAACTGGAAGGGAACGGAGAACGAGAGCCGAGCGGCAAGGCCCGCATCCACCATGACACAAAGTCAATATCTAACACAGATACAAGGCTCACACGACACAGAAGACCCCGGGAGAGAAACGTGCCAAGGACTTCAACGGGAAGGGACACGCAAAGTCATCACGCACAGGGAAGATCGCCCATCCTTGCCAGCAATCTAAGAAGCACGAGTTCAAGCTCTGCTTGCAGGCCAGACAAGCAAAACCTTGAGCAGCAAGCCCCGTGGTGCTGAGGATTTGGGGAAACCGCGAGCGGCCGTGGGAAGCAGCCCGGCCTGCCAGAGTGGCGCATTTGTTGGGCGCTTGGATTCCATATTGCATTCCATCACTCAGCAAGTGGCCCTGATGGCCGCTCGGAGCCAGGGCACCTGGAAAGCTCAGGCCACCATCTGTGGGTCAGCAATGGGTACCTACTCACAGCAACAGAACCCAAAGCCGGCTGCCAGGATGTCCCAGCCCCACTCCCGAGAGAGCCTGCACAGGGCGAGGGGGCCACTGTGGGGCCAGCTGGGTGGGCAACAGGGCTCCGCCTGCACAGCCCCAAAGCAGCTGCACCCCTGGACCCGCACCTTCCACAGTTCCAGCGTCCCTTCCCCCCAGGCCCTCTGCAAGTGGCAGGCTGAGGAAGGGAGACCTGGCCTGCCAGAGAAGCCAGGATGCCTGCACGCCCATCAGGCCCCGGTCTCTCCACTGTTTCTCATAATCCAAGGTCAAATCATGGACCCCTCACCCCGAGAGTCTAGAGGCTAGACGGGGCCTCACCTGTGGCCTGCACTTTGTCTCCTGGGAAATGGCTTCCTCTGAGTCGGGGTGCACAGAGCGGTGGGAGGGACACAGCTGTGGCATCAGAGGGACAGATCCCGTCCAAGCTTCCGCCCTGAGCCTGCGCCACGTGAGGAGAACACCAGCCCCGGGGCCTCGGCACCTGCGCTTCCCTCTGCCCGGAACACTCTTCCCAGCGCTGGCCTCCTTGTCATCTAGGCCTGGTTCTGACCCAGAGTGCTTCCCTCCCTAACCGGCCTCTCACGGAGAGCTGGGACTTGCCCTGGCTGTTCCCCCAGCAGCGGAATCCATAGTGGACAGACAGGAAGAATGTGTGAATGAATGAATGAATGAATGGGGATGTGTTTGGCAGGGGGCGAGGGGCCCTCTCTGAGCCTGCGATGATCATCATTCCTTCTGTGGTTCGGGAAGCAGAATTATGATTAGGTGCCACGGAGGCGCCTTGCCCCTCCCGGCCCAGCTCGGCCACACGAGCCCAGCGCCCAGGCCCCCTCCTCCACCAGATCCTCACCCCGACTCCTCGAAGTCCTGCCCCATCCTGTAGGTCCTGACTGGGCCCCACCTCCTCCCAGGCTTCGCCGCCATGCTGCCTGGGGAACCTGTGGAGGGCACTCCAGTGGGCGTCCCCATCGGCTCCCGTCCGTTCTCCGAGGGTTACCCCGCGCGAGTCGCCTTTCCCATAGCTGTGACTGAACACCGGAGAGAAGCAGCTCAAGCGGGGGAAAGGTTTTAGCTCATGGTTTCAGTCCCTCGTCATTTGGTCCTGTCGCCACGGGCCTGTGGCGGCACAGTACGCCATGGCGGAAGCACGTGGCAGGAGAGGTCTGTTCAGCTCACGGCAGCCAGGAGGTGAGACGGGGACAAGGACAGGGCAAAGGCCCCAGTATCCCCTCTAAGAGCACGCCCTGGCGACCCAGCTTCCTCCCACGACGCCTCACCCCTGAAGGCTCCGCCACCTATCAACAGTGCCACTGGCTGGTGATCAAGCTTTTAATGCACAGGCCTCTAGGGGACACCTATCCAAAACACAGTACCCCAGAACCAAGCCCAGGCCCGGGCACCTAGACAGGAGCTCTGGGAGAGGTGTTTCAACTCAAGAACACAGCCCGAGCCAGGTGTGGTGGCACAGGTGTATAATTTCAGTCCTTGGGAGGCTGAGACAGGCAGATCGCAGGTTTGAGGCCAGCCTCAGCAACTTAGTGAGACCCTCAGCAACCTAGTTAAGACCCTGTTTCAAATTTCTAAAAAAATATATAAAGGGCTGGGGGTGTAGTTTGGAGGTAGAATGCCCCTGGGTTCAATCCCTAGCAAAAAGAAACCAGCCCAGCATCACTTCCTGTGTGTTGCCATGTTCGTGGGGCTGGACTGAGTGCAGGGATGCAGCTGCGGAAGAGCCAGGGCAAGTCCCCGCTCTCCCCGGGTTCACAGTCCAGCAGGGAGACACCGTGAGCAGAAGCCTGCAGAGTGGAAAGCCCCGTGGCTGAAGTGAGAGAGGCCGGAAACGGGGGTACAAGCTCTGGGTCAGAAGTGGTGACGGTTGACCGGGACTGGAATGATGGGGGGCCAGCGCTGGGAAGAGTGTTTCAGGCAGAGGGAACAGCAGGTGTCGAGGCTCTGAGGCTGGTGTTATCTTCGCAGGGCCCAGGCTCAGTGCAGAAGCCAGGATGGGCCCTGTCCCCTGACTCCACAGCCATAGTCCCCCATGGCTCTGGGCTGTCCCAGCTTGGGCTTGAGAGAGGACGAGAAGGAAGGAGAGAAAAATAGAGCCCAAGGGTAGGAGGGAGAGAGCCAGGCACCAATATTTCCCCCTACCGTGAGACCTTTCCCGGCTCCGAGTGCCTCTGGGGCCAAGGGCACGGCGCTGCTTGCCTGGGATTAATTTCAAAGAGAAATGGGTCAAGGAAAATTGGAAATTTTTATAGAAAACACTTTGGGCTTGGAGTGCGTTGAAGTGTTTGCCATCCTGCCGAGAATTCGGAGAGGAAATGGGGCCTGTGGTCAGAGGCCTCTGGCTGGTACGAATTGGCAAGTGAATCTGAATTGAAAAAGTTCGGATCCTGAGACCAAACCCAGTTTCTGAGCCATGCCTCTTCCCGCTGCTTCCAGGGAGGAGCTTTCTGCCCCCTTCGATGTCTCTCAAGCTGTCTCTGCAGTCCCATCATGGTGGCCCCCTTCGGGGAAGGTGCTGGGACCCTGCACATGGCACCTGCCAGCCCGCCCCTCTGCATCTCCAAGAGGCCTCTGTCCAGGGGCCACCATGGGGGGGCTCTCCCTTTGTCCTCGTCACACAGGAAGCCCGTGTGGCTTTCACAGTTGTCCCTGGGGGCACCCGTGGCACAGCCTCTCCCAGTCCCAAAGGATGTCCTGAGTGGGCCCAGCTGGTCCTGTCCCCAGGGGCAGGCTCCCCCGCCTGACGCAAAGGTGTCACAGACACGCAAAGCTGCCCCTGGGGACGTCACCTCTCTCCCAGAAACTGGTGTCTGCTGTGTTGGGGACAAGCGAAGAGCAGACCCGCCAAGCTCATGGCCAACACCACACCCAGGCGTGTGCCAGTCTTGCTAATTGAGCGGGTCACAGGCTGGCTTCTGAGCCACGTGCTATCCAGAAGCCAGGCGTGGCGACTGCGTGCCACTCGAAAAGCTCTTTGGGGGGATTCGCAAGACACGCCCAAGACAAGGGCAGAAAAGCACCAACTCCCGTGTCTGTGGAAAAGAACACAGCGGGGGCGGGGCGGCGGGGCCAGGACCCCAGGAGCCAGAGGGATGTGTCACACACAGAGAGCAGACACCGTGCTCCGGACCATGAGGGCTGCCTTGTCCAATTCCAGCAGCCCCTGGAATGTGGGACCTGCTTAGAGACGGGGAAACCGAGTCACCGAGGGGTCGGCACATGCCCAGCACCCTACAGTCAGGCAGTGGGTCAGCCAGGCAGGCACACACGCCTTCTCCACCCAGCTGTCCCCACCCGTGCAGTGGCAGCTCGGGAGCGCTGAGGTGGCCCCTCTCAGACGCACGGGCCACCTTTGAGGACCGTCACTCCCACCTGAACTGGGGTGGCCGCGCACCAGGACCAAGGCTACCATCCTCTCGGTCACATTAGCCATGGAGACCAATAATCAGGGCCTTCCGGGCCTGGTGACTCCACACCTGAATAGATCCCATAGAAACACGGGAGGACGGCAACCCGAGACACGGACAGCTCATCTATGTTGGACACGGAAAACGGGACCCAAGCATGTGGGGCTGCCAGCCCCGGTCCAGTGACGTGCCAATCACACACTGCACTGTATCCCCTCTAAGAGCACACCCTGGCGACCCAGCTTCCTCCCACGACGCCTCACCCCTGAAGGCTCCGCCACCTATCAACAGTGCCACTGGCTGGTGACCAAGCTTTTAATGCACAGGCCTCTAGGGGACACCTATCCAAAACACAGTACCCCAGAACCAAGCCCAGGCCTGGGCACCTAGACAGGAGCTCTGGGAGAGGTGTCTCAACTCAAGAACACAGCCCGAGCCAGGTGTGGTGGCACAGGTGTATAATTTCAGTCCTTGGGAGGCTGAGACAGGCAGATCGCAGGTTTGAGGCCAGCCTCAGCAACTTAGTGAGACCCTCAGCAACCTAGTTAAGACCCTGTTTCAAATTTCTAAAAAATATATAAAGGGCTGGGGGTGTAGTTTGGGGAACTGTGGGGAACACACCCGGGTCCCCATCGTGAGAGACAAGGAGGGCCCGAGCTCCCGCCCTGGTGCCTGCATGGCTTCCGGCTCTCCAACCCACGGGGAGCTCAGCCCTCCAGCTTGGCCCCTGGCTCTGACCCCAGACAACTCCAGGCTCTGAGAATGTGCAGCCTCGGCTTTCCCAGTGCCAGCCCCGCCCACCCTTCCCGGCGCAGGGCCACGTCACCACCCTGGCATCCCTAACAGCCATCCCCAGGGCCGGCCGCAGAAGGACAGGAGCGCCGTGCCCGAGGCCAAGGGTGTGCACAGCTCGAAGCGGAGGAGGAGGGAGGGAGCAGGGGGAGGAGGAGGAGGAACCGAGGACACCGGCTGGGAACGGAGCACAGAGGTGCAAGCTGTGAGCCTGCAGTGGCCAGCTAGGCAGGACACAAAACTGAGTCGCCATCGAGAGCCCCACGGGGATCACCATGTGAGGGGGCTGGACCCCAGGGCCTGGCTCACAGACACTCAGAGAGGTCGTGGCACAGGGACGCTAGCTCAGGCTGTGAATCCAGCCCAGGGCCTCTCTCTACCCTCCCCCAGGACCCATGGGGGTTCAGACACACCGGCTGAGTCATGACCCCCCAGGATGTCCACATGCTACCCCACAGAACTCACAAAGGGGCGCGCAGATGTGAGTCAGGGAAGGTTCCTGAGCTGGGGAGACTGCTGGATACGCCAGCAGACCCTGATCACGGCTGTCCTGCAAGAGCGAGGGGGAGGGAGGCAGAGGCTGCTGAAGGGGAAGAGGCCACGTGACCACCGGAACTGAGGCTGAAACGCTGTGGCCACAAGCCAAAGGGAGGAGGGCGGCACTGACACCAGGAGAGACCCGAAGGACTTTCCCCTGGAGCCTCCAGAGGGAGCCAGCCCTGCAGACACCCTGCTTGGAGCCCTCAGAGACCCATTTGGGATTTCTGACCTCCAGAACCGCGAGAGAATCAATCGTGCTGTTTTAAGCCGCTAAAGTGGTGGTGACTCGTTACCGCAGCCACAGGGAGCTCATGCAGATGTCCACAGCTGCTTAGAAGAAAGGCTCCTGGACATGGCTGTTAGCAGATGTGCAGGCCACCCCGGCATGCCTCCTGCCCCATCCTCTCAGCCTCGCGCCCACCAGACCTGCCCCTGGCTGGGCTCCCCCAACCCTGACACCCACCACAGCGCCTAGGGATCTGTTGGCCACTTCCCTGTCCTGCGGCCCGTCCACACAGGGCTTCCCTCTTCCCTTCAGCCTCCCCTGGGGCCTCCCTGCCTCCGGCCTCCTGTACACTGCAACTAGAGCAGGCTGGCCAAAACCCAGACCTCCTGGTCAGGTCCCCTCCCCAGCCCCTGTGTGGCTGCCTGTCGCACGCAGGCAACAATCCAAGCCCTGGTTACCCCAGGCTGCAGCCCCCACATCTCTCACAGGTCCCCAGCAGCCTGGAAAACTCCTATCTGGCTCAGGACGGGAGGGGGGAGAGCTGGCTGCGGGCCACCAGGTGGAGGCACTGCAGCCACGCGGAGGAGCCGCCCAGCGCCTGGCCTCTCTCCCCAGCAGGCCCGACTTGGCAGCCGCAGCGCAGAGCGGCTCCCGCGGTGTCCTGCCTCCTGTGCCCGTCAGGGAGGACACCGCAGCCTGACAGATGCGGGCGGAGGCTTGGCACCGGCTGCTCCTGAGGAGGAGGTGGTGGCCAAGGTCACTGGCACAGGGCTGTCAGACTTCTCCCCCCTCAGCCCCAGGGCGGCGTGCACCGCAGAGCTCCAGGACACAGCAGCCCAGAGAGGATCCCTAGGAGGAAACCACCTGCCCCTCCTCCATTCCCAGGCATGCCCGGGGGGGGGGGGGACCCCAGCCACGCAGGCCACGGAGGAGGGCAGAGGATGCGTCTGCCTCCCTCTCTCCATCTCAGAGGCCAACGGGGATGTGCGGGATGGTGGGGAGAGGTGCATATTTTATCCGGGCCATATGGTGCTTTTCAGAAATTTGAAACCACACTTTAAACTCAGGAGGGCTCACATAAAAATTATGATATCTGAATTCTCTTGACAGAAAGATAGCCAGCTGCCCCAGATTCACATTTCTGCAAGGTCAAGGGCGCTGCTGAGGAAGGGCTGTCCCTCCGGGTGGGGTCTCGGGTCACCCCGTGCCATGACCAAGGCCGGGCGCCTGGTGCTGTTGTTTTTATTTTAGCAGACACGGTTTCTCTGTCATCCATGTTTATATCAAAGTAGGGAAATGGAAGGCAGGCCAGGGTGGGTGCAGCTTCACCCTCCACTGCTGTCCTCGCCGCCCGCGGGCCGGCAGTGCACTGAGTTTGCAGCTCTTGCCCCGGGATGTCAGGACATTCTGCACACGGCACTGTGCACCTGAGAGGGAAGACCACACACCCAGTGTACAGACCGGGGATCCCTGCAGAACCCCAGGTTCAGCCCCTCGAAGGCTTAGACAGCCAGGTCCCCAACACCAACAGCAAGGCCAGCTTCCCATGCAAGTGGCCACAGGCCGGCCTAGCTTCTCCAGGTGTGGGGCACTGTCTGGCTGAGACCAGGGCTCCCCGCTCCTCCTCACAGGCTCCACGGTGTCTCACAGATGCAGGCCTCGTCCACCGCGTAGCCAGCCGTGTGTGGTGGGCCCATTCACCCCTGCAACTGGCTGATCCGTGGTCCTAAAGATACCAAGTCCAGATTCCCGAAACCTGTGACTGGTACCTTATATGGCATAAAAAAGAAGAAAAAGAAAAAGAAAGACTTTGCAGATGGGATCAGAGTAAGGATCCTGAGATGGAGAGGTGGCCCTGGATTATCCAGATGAGGCAGAAATGTGATCGTGTGCAGCCTTACAGGAAGGCGGCAGAGGGAGATGGGACACACACGGAGGAGGCGATGTGACCAGAGGCACAGGCTGGGATGTAGCCGCAAGCCAAGGGAGGCTGGCAGCCTCCGGAAGCTGGAGAGGCAGGGAATGAATTCTCCCTAGAGCCTCTCAAAGCAGCACAGCCCTGTGGCCACCTCGACTGACTTCAGACTTCTGGCCCCTGGAACTGTAAGAGAATAAGCTTCTATTGCTTTAAGCCCTCCTTCCCTCAGATGGTATGTCACAGCGGCCTGGGACTCAGGGGAGTGACATGCCAGGGCCACCCAGCTCCGAGTGCAGAGCTGGGCTCTGACCCACCCACACTTGCCCTCTCTGGCTCCCTCCTCAACAACTCCAGGTAGATGAGAGACGGGAGCCAGGACGGGGGTCAGGAACAGGCCCAGAACGCAGGACTGGACTCGGCTCACATACATGCATTAGTGTGTACACGCACACGTACACACTCACGCACCTGCACCAACACGAAAGGCTGATGCACCGCCCAGCACACACACCAGCCCTGGCAAGTCTGCGAAACACGCTGAAACCGTTTCCCACCCAGTTCCCCACGTGAGCCGCGTGCCAGCCACTAATCGTACATGACAGAGACCATTAATGAAAATGGGTCTCTGAGGCTCTGCCACCCCTGAAGTCACCCCAGGCAGCCTGGTGGCTTCTCTGAGAGAACAGGACAATTGTCTCAGCACCTCTGAGGAGCAGCGGCGTGGGCCCCAGGGACCCCCAGGCATCATCAGCCCTGAGAGCCAGGGCAGATGTGCCCTCCCCACAGGACCCAACATACCCACTCCCCATGGATAAATAACAGATGTTCCCACCCACTACCAGCGCTTCGTGGGTATATCAGGGTTCCAAGCAGAGTTTTCTAGAAGGAAGGGCCCTGCTATAGTTTGGGTGTGATCTGTCTCCCAGGGTTCATGCACCAGAAACTCAGTCCCTGGGGTGGTGATGTGGGAGGTGGTCCAGCCTTGAAGAGGTTGGGTTGGGGGATCTCTGTAGGTCATTGGGGGCTGCCCTCAGCAGGGATTAAGGTAGTTCTCCCAGGATCCCTGAGCTCTTGCAAGGTTATGTTGTTAAAAGAGTAGGCCCAGCCGGGCGTAGTGGTGCATGCGTATGATCCCAGTACTTGGGAGGCTGAGACAGGAGGATCAGAGGATCGAGACCAGCCCCAGCAAGAGGCCAGCCCCAGCAACTTAGCAAGACCCTGCTTCAAACTAAAAATGTTTTTTAAAGGGCTGGGGGTGTAGCCCAGAGCTAGAATGCCCTTGGGTTCAATCCCTGGTAGGCCCAGCTGCTGGATCACTCTTTGGCTTCCCTGCTGGAGCTGGGCTCTCTTACTCACACGTGGATTCCTGCCACCGTGACGCCAACGGCTCTCGGGCCCTTGCCAGCTCTCAAGCAAGTGGACTCTCCTGATGTCGGACTTTCAGCCTCCCAAACTGTGAGCTAAATAAACCTCTTTTCTTTATAAAGCTAGTGTACCCCAAGTATTTCATTACAGTCACAAAGAATAGACTAAGCTAGTCCCCTAGTGCCTAAGTCTGTTTTGTACTGCTATGACAGAGTACCTGAGGCAGGGCACTTTATAAGTAAAGAGATTGTTTGGCTCCTGATTCTGGTGGTTGAAGGGTCCAAAAAGCACGGCACCAGCATCTTGGGCATGTGGCTGCTTCACAGCATGGTGGAGGGGCAGAGAGGGAAACGGCTGTGTGTGAGAAACCCAGCACATGGGGTAGACTTGCTTATTAACCATCTGCCTTTGTGAGGACGAATTCATGCCTGCTGAGTCCCCACCAACTCTGTGAAACCAGCATTATTCCATTCTTGAGGGCGGAGCACCCATGACCTAACCACCTCCCGCTAGGCCCCACCTCTTAAAGGCTCCACTACCTCAATACCACAACACTGGGGACCAAGCCTCCAACACATGAACTTTTGGGGGACAAAGTATACCCAAACCATGGCAACATACACACACACACACACACACACACACACACACAGCTTTGTGCTGAGGTCCTGTGCCCAGGCTGTGTCCCCCCGTACACCCAGTCATAGGACCCAGCTTTTCTATATCCCCCGTTGCCACTCCGGGCCCTGACAAGGCCAGACTGATGGAAAGCTGAGCCGCCTGAGGTCACCATGGGCCCTGGGCCCAATCTCGGCATACACTGTGTCTGGCCCCTCTCCAGCCGACCTCAGCCCTGGGCCATGTAGGAACGAGAGACACACTTTCTGTGGACCCTGGTCTCTCATGCAGGGTCATGTTGACACTGGACATGGATGTCCAAGGAGAGGACTAAGCCTCAGACCATGAGCCTGTGGTCTGGACTGGCAGCCCCCACCCCCACCCCATCCATAGCCTGGCTCCCAGCTGGAGATCCTGGGCTTACAGCCGGGGACGGAGGCTGGGAGCCCAGCCCTGGACAGGTTCACCTCCTTCCCCACCCACCCACCTTCCAGTCCAGCCTCGCCCTGACCGGTGCAGCTGGCCTAGCCAGCAGAGTCCAGGACCAGCGGTTTCTGGGCTTCTTCCGAGTTTGAAATTCCTTTCCTGTGTTCTCAGTTCCAAGTTCTCATTAAAGATATGTGCACTGGGGTTGTGAGGAGGAGGGAAGATTCAACAGAAGATGCCAAAGCGCCAGCCAAAGTCCAGAAAATAAAGTCAGGCCCGCGAGGCCGCGGGGGAAGGGCTGCCATGTTTAGGCAGATAAGCGCCATATGGAATTGGGATCAGAGACAGGGCCGGGGCACTCGGCCAGCTCCACTGTGCAGACTCCACCTCGCCCTGCCTGGGGAGGACAGAGGGGTGGAACCACACAGAATCTTCCAGCAGAGGCCAGCCCAGAAGTACTGAGCACAAAACAGCCAGACGCTGAGCTCTCTGAGAGTCAGGCATTTCCAATCCATCTGATTTACGAGAAAGAGGAGGCTGG
The DNA here is from genome assembly GCA_004027185.1 of Glis glis. NCBI lineage: Eukaryota > Metazoa > Chordata > Mammalia > Rodentia > Gliridae > Glis > Glis glis. The sequence goes on from PVJS01038034.1 coordinate 13,102, forward strand.
AGGCCCAGACTTGCCTGAGGTCAACTGCAGAAAGCAGGAAGGGGGCCGACCTCAGAGCTGGGCACTTCCCTTGCCCGATTTTCACTCTTTCTCTCCAAGGTTACCCCCCTGCAGAAAAAGCACAGGGGTGGGGACCAGGCAGAGGGGCTAAGACCGGGACTGGGGAGGGCCAAGCAAGTGCCACCCAGAGGCCCAGCTGCCGACGGCCGAGGGGGCCAGAGATTCGTTCCCAGGGAAGAGGGGATGCCGGAAGTATTGACTGGCTCCAGGGAATGCTGGGCTTCCTGATGGAACTATTCCTTTGCAAAGGTATCTGACACGGTTTCTTGAAATTAGAATGGTGCCCGGCCAGGCTGTGCGCAATTCAGCTGTCAAGCTGGGAAGTCAGGGAGCCCTAAAATAAATGAGCCAGGGCTCGGGAGGGACGGGAGTGTTTCAATAAATCACAGCACGGGGGGAGGCAGCCAGGAGCCTCACTGTAGACACGCAGCCAGCCGTGCCCGACCCGAGATCCCAGGCCACCTGTCGTGGCTGCTGTCACCTGCCAGGGGTCTCCTCGACCAAAGGTCCAGGGACAGAGGCCAAGGGCTGAGCTCACAGCTGCCCACCGATCTGGCAAAAGCCACCCAGGAGTGAAGTGGCCTCGTCTACACAATGGGCCCCTGGGAACCATGAGGCCTGCAGGACCTGACCCCGGCTTCATCACAATCTAGACCAGAAATCGAGAGATTTATTTAGGGGAGGTTGCGCCTGCCAGCTGAGGCTAGCTCTGCGTGACTATGCCCAGGTGACCAGCCACCCGGGCCGCCCAGCAGCTCCTTCCAATTCCCAGGCCCAGAGCACCCTGGTGCAAATTGAAAGGGACAAAACCCCACACATGTGTGCAGAGGCCGCGGGTGCTGTGGGAGCACCACCAGGCCTCGATGGAGCCTGTGCTCTGGGGGGTCCAGAAAGCACTTGGGCCTGTCCCTGGGAGCAGCTAGGGAGGGTGGCGACCGTGCCAAGTGGCATCACAGGGACAGTGACAGCACAGAGGCAGGAGAGCGGGGCTGTCTCGGGCAAGAGATGCCTTCTGCTTGGGCACAGCACTCGGGCCAGGGGTATAGGCCTCCCCTGCTCCCCAACACCTGCCAGACCTTGGGTCGCCTTTGCTCCCCTCTGAGACAGCCCCAGACCTGCAGTAGCGGGTGCTTAGGCTGTGTGGCAGCCAGAGCAGAGGTCCCAGTACTCCAGCACCCCCACGATGCCATCCATGCAGCCTACCAGGCAGCTGGCCCTGGGGCTCAGCCTCGGCCTGCTATCAGGCCTGTGGAGGGGACTCAAGAGAGCCAGGGGGGCCCCCAGCACTCCCCACGCAGCCCACCCACCTGCCGCAGCCTTACCTGTGTCCAGGGCCTGTGGCCCCTCCAGAGGAGGGGACTGGGGTGTGGGCGGTCGGCGATACACCACGTGCACACGGCCCTGCTCGGCCTCCTGCGCCACCAGACCCTTCTCCAGGGGCTCGATGAAGAACTCCTCCTCCTCCATCCGGATCAGGCCAGCCTGAGGGGGCAAAGTTGGGAGGTTCAAATTCCTGGTGCACAGTGGACTGAGGGGAGCCCCAGTGGGCAGTGCCTCCCACCCGAGGGTCCCGCCTGCTGCCCCAGCCAGTCCTCAGCTGCAACCCTGGGCCCGCCAGAGGGCGCTCAGGTGGCTCCTCGACTGCTCAGAGACTCCACTTCCAGAGGCCAGGGCCACGGACACGCGGAGCCCCATCTGAGGGAGGGCCCTGACTGGGTCACCCCCACATCTCGACCCTCCTTGCCATGCTTGTAAAGCCCCAAATGCCAAGAATAGCCTGAAGGAGTTAAAGTGCAGCTCTGGGCATGTGTGTAGCCCCAGGAGGACGCCACGATCCATCAGATATGGGCCACGGGCCACCACCCCCCCCCAGGAGCCCAGAGACTACGACAGAGGTCAAACCGTCAGCCAGGGCCTGAATCCACCCACGGACAAGTTCAGTTTGGGACAAGTGATATTTTCAAAGGTCTGGATCCAACACTCACAATGATAAGATTTCAATGTTTAAAAATGCAATTCCAGTCAAGTGTGGTGGCACACACCTGTAATCCCAGTACTTGGGAGGCTGAGACAGGAGGATCACAGGTTTGAGGACAGCCTCAGCAACTTAGCAAGACCCTGTTTCAAAATAAAAAGGACTGGGGATGTAGCTTGGAGGTAGAACATCTCTGGGTTTGATTCCCAATACTAAAAATGAAAGAAAGAAAGGAAGGAAGGAAGGAAGGAAGGAAGGAAGGAAGGAAGGAAGGAAAGAGAGAGAGAGAGGGAGAGAGAACCCCAGCAATTTCGACTTCCTTGTGCAACACAGGCTCTAACTAAAGTGAGCTGCACCCCGCCCTACAGCACACTCTGTGGACAGACACGCGCCAGTGTAGCTAGCCACAGTCCCCGCTGCTCCCCACTGCCTACCCCTCTGCTCATCCTTGTCACAGGACCAGACTCTCCAGAGAGTGTACCTCTACGGCTGCCTTCCACCCAGGCTGGCCAGGGCGCCTCCTTGCTGCAGACCCTGGCTGGATGTCCTGTCTGGGTTCGGGCTGCTCTGCCTGTGGCTTTCCAGGTCTCAGCCTGGTCCTGCCCTCCCAGCCCTCACACCAGCCACTGGGTTGTGTGTGCACACAGCTGAACTCCCGGGACCCCAAACCTGCCATCCCTCGGTGTGGGCGTCCCTGCTCGTACTCCCACCTTGGCCATCTGGTAAACCCCTCGTCTCCCTCCACCACCTGGCTCAGATCCCTACCGTTCCCCTCTCTAATGCAGCCACACAGTGCTGCCCTCCCTGGACCATCACGCTGTCCCGCTCAGCCCACCTGCCCCCCAGGTGGCTGCTCCAGTGCCACACTTTGATGTTTTGGTTCCTTACCCATAAACCAAAGGTCTCACGCCGGGGGCTCAAACTATATCCACTTCCGGCCGTACTTCCTTTAGACGGCGCAATGACAACCCGTGGGGTGTTGTGTTGTGCTTTGTTTTGTTTTAAAGCCTGAATTGATTGTTCGGGCTTAAGAACCAGGCGATTCCACATCAATGACCAGATTTCCAGACCTCCTTGGAAAAGCAGAGAAGCTGGAGTATCTGTTGCCCATCCAACACTCCGGCTTCGCCGGCACCAGCGGGGTTCCCTACAACCCCTGGCAGCACCTGTCCAGATGTTCAGAAACCAAAATAGCCCAAGTGTCCTCTGCCACATCATCAACCTAGCTAGGAGAGGGGACAGAGTGCCATGCAGGCTGCCTTTCTCCTCCCTGCCTCCCAGGGTGCTCTGCGGTTCTTGTCTCACCGCCAGTTGGGAGCCTTCGAGGAAAGAGGTGCAGGTGGCTTTTGCATGGGGCCTGCTGAGCACCGGCCATTAGCACCCAGTCTAGCATGAGGTGCTGGGTGTAGTCAGACACCTGGCTCGCTCAGCCAGTGCCCAGAGGAAGTTGAGGTACCAGCAGGCAATGTGGATGGCCCGCCGGGAGACAGCAGCTCTGGGCACGAGCAGGGGCTGGAGGAGGTGCAGTGACACGACAGGTCCCTCAGGGCAGCGTCAGGTCCAGGAAACAAGGAGGTCACCGGAGGGCAGTACTGTCTAAGCAGGACCTGCCCCACCTTTGCGCCGGCCAGATGAAGTCGGAGGGAGGGACAGTGTCTGGGGCAGGGGCACAGGAAGACAAGCCACAGCCAAGGGGAAGAATTGACCAGGGGGTGGTTGGAACACCGAGGGCGAGGTGCTGAGCAGCACGTCACACAGAGGGCTCTGGGGCGAGGGCAGTGGGCAGCCCGGAGGCCTCTGGGCCGGGAGCGCCTTGATCCGACCCGGGGTCAGGAACCTGCTGGCTCTGCGGGGAGAACAGGCCGGGGGTCACAATGGGCCCACGGAGATGGGAGGCAGGCGCTGCAGGTGTCAGGACACTGGGACCAGGGCCTGAAGGGAACTGAGGAAGTTGGACTTGGTCCAGGCCATAGGGACAGGTCTGATTTAAAGGAGATGCCAGGGCCCAGGAAGGTGTTCAGGTCTGGGGCTGGCTGAGAAACAGCCCCCCACATGTTATCCGGTCCCAACCCCCGGGACCTGTGCGCGGCAGCTTCTATGGTAAGAAGGCACTTTGTGGACGTGACTAGGGTGAGGCTCTGCAGCGAGGGGGAGCGTACGGGTTGTCAGGGTGGGCCCCAAGTGCCATCGATGCCCATTTCCCTACCAGAGCAAGGCAGAGGAGATTTGACAGGAAGAGGAGGCGATGTAGCCACAGAAGCAAAGACTAGAGCGATGGGGCCACTAGCCAAGGAGTGCCAGTAGCCACCGGAAGCCGGAGAGCCCAGGAGTGGCTTTTCCCCTAGAGCTCACAGAGGGAGCCCGGCCCCGCCAACCCCCTGATTTCAGCCAGACTCTGCTGGAGCCAGACATCCGGCCTCCAGAACCGGGAGAGAATAAATGTCTGTCCTTTAATTTGTTACAGCAGCCAGAGGAAACAAATGCAGGGACCTGGTGGGTGGCCGGACGAGGGGCGAGGCCATTCTCTGAGGGACACAGGAAGAAAAGCACTAGCGGTGGACCCGCAAGGACAGGCCAGGTGTGTGGCGGGGACGAGGCCCAAGAGGCCAAGGACGGGCAGCCGGAACACGCGAAATGAGGTCGCTGGGCTGGGAGAGGGAGGGGAGACGTCTGGTGGGAACTCTGCAGGCCCCACACTTCTGACTCATCCCAGCTCCCAGGGCACCACCAGCCCTGGCAGGGACTCGGCAAATGCTTGTTGGCTGAGTGAACGGATGACCCCAAACACGGGGACACATCCTCCGAGAGCCACAGACGGGAAGGGCAGGGGGGGGGCCACGGCGCATGGTGAGAATGTTTACAACAGCGAGAGTCACTTGTAGCCGCTGTCATGGATGTGTCCCATGTGTGGCTTTGGGGGAGACCGGTGTCTCAATCCCATCTTATTAATAGAACTCATGCAAGGGAGTGTGGGAGTTAACCCCTGCAGAGCGGCAGCGAGTAGGTTCCTGGCAGCCTTTCTGTTTGGCTGGGTGACCTCAGACAAGGGACCAAGGTTCCTGGGCCTCCAGTCCCCCACCTGTAAACGGGGACAGTCATCCCTCCTCTTTCAGTCTGGCAGGAGCCCGGGACACGCTAAGAAACAGGGCACAGCACACATCACTGACGCACCTCAACTCACGTACTGTCCCCCAGCCCGCTTGCTTTCCAAATGAGGACACCGAGACCCACAGGGGTTGGTCCACCAGGACACGCAGGGTCCAGGAACCAGAGCCAGGGCCACCATGGAAGGGGCATCTCCTGGGTGGGCCCCTGGCCAGATCGATCCAGTGGGGCAATTAGGGAAGGACATTAAGGCACCGGGGCACTGTGGGGCAGCCACCTCTTCTGGAAAAACCCTTGCACCCCAGACTGGAAGCCATCGACAGCATGGGTCCTGGGTCCTGGGGTAATCCTGAGGACCTAACAAGACAACCAGGCCGTGCCCAGCCTGGTGAGGAGCAGTCCTCTTTGGTGCATGACCTCGGGGGACGGCTTGCGGTCTCCCTGCACACAGAGGCCAGGGTCTTCTACAGCCAGTCTCCTGGTGGGGGGTCACCAGGCTGACATGAGGACACTGGGTCTATTTGATGTTGTGTGGTCAAGAAGCCAGAGCCCAAGTTGCCCAGCAAGGAGCCCTCTCCGGTGCCACCTGAAGGGCACTGAAGCACACTGAGGTGAATCAAAGTGCGAGGCCAGGTTACCCAGGTTCCCTCACCACCTGGAGACTTCCAAGGGATGGTGTCCCCGAACGGAGACGTTTGACACACTCCTCGTCAGCACCAACCCTTCTCTGTTACGTGTTAAAATACACCATGCCATGCTGATGAACCTGGGTGGCGCTTGCCCCAAACTAACAGCTGACCATTGTGAGACCAATGGAGGGCCCCCCTAGACCAATGGATGATCACCCCAAGACCAATGGAGGACCACCCTTAGACCAATGGAGGACCACCCTGAGACCAATGGAGGGTCATCGCAAGACCAATGGAGGGTCATCACAAGACGAATGGAGGGCCACCCTGAGACCAATGGAGGGCCCCCCAAGACCAATGGATGATCACCCCAAGACCAATGGAGGACCACCCTGAGACCAATGGAGGATCACCCCAAGACCAATGGAGGGTCATCACAAGACCAATGGAGGGCCACCCCCAGGACCAATGGAGGATCACCCCAAGACCAATGGAGGACCACCCCCAAGACCAGTGGAGAGGCAACCCAAGACCAATGGATGATCACCCCAAGACCAATGGGGGATCACCTCAAGAACAATGGAAGGTCACCCCAAGACCAGTGGAGAGGCAACCCAAGACCAATGGAGGATCACCCCCAAGACCAATGGAGGACCACCCAAGACCAATAGAGGATTACCCCAAGACCAATGGAGAATCACCCCCAAGACCAATGGAGGACCACCCCCAAGACCAATGGAG
>PVJS01038035.1:0-19608 GCA_004027185.1 Glis glis
ACACACACACACACACACACACACACACACACACACACACACACACACACACACACACATACACACACACAAAAGGGGGAGAAAAACTATAAAGGACACTTTAGAAACAGTTTGGGAAATTCGAATATGAACTCAATATCACATGCTGTCGTTATTATACATATATAATGTTATATACATATTAATATATATATATATATATATATATGTTATTCTGCAGTATTAGGGATTGAGCATAGGGGCATTCTACCACTGAGCTACACCCCCGGCCTTTTTAAATTTTTATTTTTTATTTTGATACAGTTCTTGCTAAATTGCCCAGTCTGACCTATAATTGTCCTGCCGTGGCCTCCGGAGTTGCTGGGATAATGGGTGTGCGCCACTGCATCGGGCTTCAGATGTTTTTGTTACATTTCCGTTGATTTTCTTAGACGTGATTACGGTGTTGCGATTATGTCAGAGAACATTCTTGTCCTCAGGAGATGCAGGCTGACATTTCTAAGAGCGAGGTGGCTTAACACGAGAAGCCTGCTTTTGGAGCGGTCTGGCTAAAGGGAAGTATGGGTGTAAACCGGAGGGCGTGGCAAGCACTTGTCAGCTGTGAATCTATGTGAGGGGGCATGTGGGTCTTCATTGCATTATTATTCTTTTGACTTTTCAGTGGGATTGAAAATGCTTGCATTTTTTTTATTAAGAAATTGCAGGGAAGGCTTTCAAATTACAAAGGATCTTAGTTCCTCCTAGGAGTGGGGATGCATTTGCAGGAAAGTTGTCAGATTTGGACAAGGGGTGGTCTAGGGTCTCTGAGTGGAGCTAGCACAGTGAAAGGTGAAATCAGGGACATAGGTCTTCTTATTAGGAGGGTTTCTAGCACAGGCAGCAAGTCGCGGAGGCCTCAGAGGCCTTCGAGCAGCTCAGCTGCTAGTTCTTGAACTTTTCCTTGCTCTCTTCACTGAACAAGCTTAAAAAAACAAAAAACAAAAGCCCAAACCCAGTTAGTAATCATTAGTTAAGAGCATCCGCATAGCCAGGTGTGGTGACGCATGCCTGTAATCCCAGTACTTGGGAGGCTGAGATGGGGGATCACAGATTCGAGACTAGATGCAAAAACTTAGTGAGGCCCTGTTTCAAAATAAAAAAAATAAAATCAGACTGGGGTGTATATCCGAGGCAGAATGCTCCTGGGTTTAATCTCCAGTACCACACACACACAAGAGCATCAGCACGGTTGACCATTGAACTCTAAGGACCGTGGCTCTCCTTCACGATGCTCACAGTCAAAGCGACTTTTCTGTAAGTAAGGCCTCTTGGGCCCATCTGCAGGGTAGTGTGTGTCCCCCAAATGGGTTTGCCTCCCTCCCACATTCATCTTATTACATACTGCACCCTCTCCCATTAAAGCTAGTGACCATAAAGCTCTCTCTAGAGAAAAGCATGTCTTAAATATTTGTAATTCTATTTCTGGACCCCTGTGTCTGCAGGAATGCCACTACCCTTGCCTCCCGTGACTAATACACACTGTTTCTCGAAGCCAATCCACCCCTGCTTTGAGAAAGTGGCTCCTGAAGTTGCCTGCAAGTGCTCCTCTGGGAAGCTGAGTGGTGCTAGACCTGGATGGCCGCTCTGTCGAGGGGTGCTGATGCTGTGGCTCACTCTCACCTGTCTGTCTGAAAAGAATCACCCATTCACTTGATCCACAGGAGTAACAGTCCGAGGCGAATGAACAACGAATCCTGGATTTCACTTCCTGCTGATGGCTGCCGCGTGGAGTTCTGACTGGTAGAGAGAAGCATTCCAAAAATTTTTTGAGCAGACCCAGAATAGTTAGGCAAAGCGGGTCGCTTCCCAAGATGTACTGCTCCGTGGGGGCCAGCATACATTCCCTCGTGTTTGCATTCTGGTGTAGTAACTTGCGATTTCGATCTCCTTTATCTTATAATCATATAATCATATCTTATAATCAGATAATCAATTTTAATCTTTAATCATATATGGAGTAGTAAATAATTATGAACCAGGGGTAGTGGAAGGAGACTGAGGGTTACTTATCACCAATTGCATGGTAGATAGTTTACACGAATGATTTCATTTAATCCTTATAACATCCCTGTAAATAGAGTTTTGTTTTCCTCATTTTACAGATGAGAAAAGCAAGACTCAATGAGTGGAGACTTACCCCAAACATGCTATTATTAAGTAGCAGGAGATGAAATCTAAGTCCCTCCCACTATTATTATCGCTACTAATTGATGGCCAACTCTACTGCTTGCTTGATAAGTAATGGCCAGGAATTTTAAATCATTAATTTGCTTTTGTCCCCCGACTATACATCACTCTGCTTATACTGAAACAAAAAAAGCTATTCCAGCCATTCATTCATTCACTCACTCACACATTCATACGTTCCTTTGTCTCTCTGTTCATTGTAGGGTTGACGGAGTCCTGCGGGCGGCCTGAAGTTGGACAGGCATTGCCGTAACCTCCTTTACGTGGGGTTTTCAGGGATCACACTAATTGTCTCACAATAGTCCTGGGGAGTTTGTGGTATCATCGCCCTTTTACAGATGAGGACTTTGGGAGTCCCCTTTAATGATGTGCCCCAAATGACCCCTTTTATGCTAAGGTAATTATCTCTCTCTACTCCAGGTGAAAACATCTTCAGGACAAGAATGCCATTTATAATAGTGCTCCGACTACGGATCTGAGCATCGGGGGTTGAAACCAGGGGCATTCTACCTCTGAGCTACATCCCCAGCCCTTTTTATTTTTATTTTGAAACAGGGTCTTGCTAAGTTGCTGAGGGTCTTGCTAAGTTGCTGAGGCTGGCCTTGAACCTACGACCCTCCTGTCTCAGCCTCCCAAGTACTGAGATTACAGGGATGAGCCACTGTGGCTGGCCAGATGGTGGATATTTTTAGGCGTCTTAGCCTCTCCTCATTGCTAAAGTCGCTACAAGCTCACAGGGGGGGAGCATAGCCCACAGTGTAAGGATGAAGACCAGATGGACACGGGCAGGCTGGCTTTCTTCCCCAAGAAGCATCTGGTGCGCATCAGGCCTTGCTAGGCCCCTGGGGACAGTGTGTGGCCACCTATAAATGAGATGACCATATTTTCTAAACCCAACGTCAGCTACCCGGCCTGACAGTAGACACAATATTTAAAGTCAGACTGTCCCTAATGGGCATATCGTGCCACAAAGAGGAGTCATCCTTAACAATGGGCTTGGGACCAGCTCACTTGCTGACTGCCAGCAATACTGGGATTAGGACAGGAGGGAGGACAGGAGAGGGGAGACAAAGCAGCTGCAGGTATAAACAGCGTCCAGACTCATCCGCTTGGAATTCCTGTGTTTCCGCACGCCTACTCATTAAAACCCAGGGAGGATTGCTCTGTGTTACTAACTCCCTGGGGTGACAAGGACAGGATGACACTGGAGCTGGTCTTGCAGGAATGATCTGTAAGGAAAGGAAACAAGTCAATGTCTTGAGATGCATGGAAACTTCCAATCTCTGGGGGTCTATCAGAAGGGGGCAGAGGCCAGTTCGAGAAGCCCCCAGAGAGCTATCCCTTGCTTTTGTCTGCAGAGGTTTCAAAGGCTGTATCCACATGGCAGGGATGGAGGAGGAGGATGGGAAGGGCGAGAGAGGAGAGAAGAGAAGAAAGGAGGGAGAGACCGGGGATGGCTCCTTTAACAATTCCCTCTGGTTGCACGGGGTTTTGCACTCATAGGTCTGAGGCAGGATGTGAAGTAGGAAGTGCTTTGTGGTCCTGAGAAGAGCTGCATCTGGCGGGAAACAGCGTGGGCTGCTGGGTACTCTGGAGACAGCAGAGGTTGGGAGGAAGGAGAGAAAGAGTTGAGGGGGTGGTAGGATGAATAAGACAGACCATCTTCCCTTCCCATCAGGCTGGTTTCCTCGTCTGCAAGTCTAAGAGCTTCCGACCAGTGCTTAGGGTCTGAGTAGTGCAACAGTGACCAGGTCTGGGCTTTATTGCTTTCACATAGTGTGACTCCCCATGGGCAAGTCACTTAACCACTGCTCCTCAGAGTCTTCACCTGTAACACAGAGACGACGTGCCGAGAGCAGAAGGCTATGGAAAATGAAGAAATACCATGCATACTGCAGTGTGCATGCACAAGGGGGAAGCTTGGGGGCTTCTGGAAATTTCTATAAGGCATAATGGTAGGAGAAGGCTCCAGAAGGGCAGTGTTTTGAGACCACACATGCAGCAAGTCCATGGTGTCCCTGTTCCCTGCAGTCTGCCTGCATTTTCCAGTCATTTCCAGCTCCATGGACATTGGATTCTCCCGCCAATGCCAGGCGACCGGCAGGGCCATCTGCTGCTCCTGTCCTCTGTCGCCTGGAAGGCATGGGGAGACAGGGCAGTGTGTACTCTGTCTTTTATACCTTCCCTCAAAAGAGGCTCCATGGGAGGGAGGGCAGGAGGGAGGACGGGGGCAGGCATGGAGAAGGCCGGATTTCTTCCCACTTACACCGGCTGCCGCCTCTGCTCTGTTCTTCCTCGTCCTGTCTTTGTCAAGCTAAAATCCCTTTGTGAGTGCTCTCCACTCCTCCCAGCTGCCATCAAGTTCCTTGACACGGTAGTCAGCACTCCCTTCACTGCAGCCTGTTTCCACAACAACCTCACGCCACGCTGCCCTACCTCTATGGCCCCCGTCACCATGAGTAACTCGTACTCTCCAAGCTCCGGTCCAATCCAGCAATGAGTGATGCTCAACCCTGCTTCAGAAGGCTCTTGAAGGCAGCCGGGTGAACAGGCAGTTACAGTGCAGAGAGAAAGGCCACTAAAGTTCCAGGATGGGACCGCATGGGAAGGACCCCTATCCTGCACGCAGGAGATCAGGGGAGACTTCCCCAGTGGAGTAATTTCTAAGCTAAGAGCCAGGTAATGATAAGAGATCAAGGCAGGTGGGAGACAGAGTTTCAGCAAAAGGAATACGACCTGCAAATGCAGGGAGCAGCCAAGCAACGAAAGCTCAGGAAATGAGGTAAGGTGGGCAACCGATGGGTGGTAAATGCTACAGTTTTTTAGAGTTGAGAGTTTTTTTTTAGAGATACAGAATGAAAGATTTGTATAAGAGCTGACATGACCTGTGGGGTTTGCTTTAAGAGAGCCCAGTGGGACAGTGGGTGGAGGGAAGGGTGAGGACAGAGACAGGACTCATGGCTGTAGCTGCAGCTGGATGACGGTACAAAGAGCTTCACTGTGCTGCCCTCCCTACTCGTGTGCGTATAATATTTTCAAAAATAAAAAGTGAAGAAGCCAGGCATGGTGGTGCATGCTTATAATCCCAGTACTCGGGAGGCCGAGACAGGAGGATCACAGGTTTGAGGACAGCCTCATCAACTTAGTGAGGCCCTCTGCAACTTAGTGAGACTCTGATTCCAAATAAAAAATAAAATAGGACTGAGGGTGTAGCTCAGAGGTAGAATGCCCATGTGATCAATCCCCAGTACCACCAATAAATAAATAAACGAATGAATGAATGAATAAATAAAGTGTAAAGAAAAAGAAACCTTGCCCTTGTGGAGTTTATTTAGTTTTAGTGTCAGTGTTGGGATTTGTGCTTATGATGGCATACATGCGAACTTAAGGCAACACAGTGTCACACGCCAGGAAGGGACAGAGGCTGGGAAACAGGTCAAACAAACACAAGTGAGGAAATTCAGGTCCTAACTGGGACATGGAAATACAGGCATCCTGGATTCCAAAGAACCAATTTGATCCATGTGCCTTTTTTGGGAGTGGATGTTTCTGGAGTGTTCTGAGTATGTCTATGTGCACATTAATTTGCAATGGTTCATTAACAAGTATGCAGTGAAATATTTTTTTAATTATGAGGTACATCATTAAAAAAACTCAGTGACAATTTTTTATTTTTGTAAGAATAATGAGAAGTTTAATATAAAGAAACTGAAGTCACTAGCAAAATCAAAAGCATGACTACAAAAGCAACTTTTTGGGAAAAAAGTTACTAAGAATGCAATGGGAATTTTCCCATTTCCTAGTTGCTACTTCCTTTGCTCAGCTCCAAATGCACTCAGTTCCTGGGGGTGTGTCCTTCAGCTCCAAGTTCCTGAGAGAACACGATTGTTTTACCTGGGATCATGGCAAAACAATGGATGATATTCCTACCTCTGTGGACAGTGCAGAAGCTGCTCCCACATCATGGAGGATGGAAGTTGCTTCCACATTGTGGAGGATGGAAGTCGTTCTCATATTATGAAGGATGGAAGTTGCTCTTACATCATGGAGGTCAGAAGTTGCTCTCCCAATGATAATTTAAAAAGTTTTAATTGTTGCTGGGTGTGGTGGTGCATGCCTGTAATCCCAGTATTTGGGAGGCTGAGACAGGAGACTTGCAGGTTCACAGCTAGCCTCAGTAATTCATAGGAAGGCCCTCCATAACTTAGTGAGACCCTGTTTCAAAATTAGAAAAAAAAATAGGACCAGATGTGTAGCTCAGAGGTAAAACACCCTGGGTTCCCTGGGTTCAATCTCCAGTAACACACACACACACACACACACACACACACACACACACACACACAGTGTTAATTGTTAAATACATAATACAGGTCTGCCATACTCGAAATTGCAAGAATCAGCATCTTAGCCAGGGAAGCATAAAATGAGCATCCTCACCCCTCTAATGCTACTAGTTTCAGTAAAATAAAGTCACTTTAAGTTAATGGATTTTAATTTTATTAGTTTCATATATATTTAACTTAATGTAGTTTTTTTTAGTTTTACAGAAGTATTAGAACTATAGGTAAAAAAAAAAACAAAACCACTCATGACTAATTGTGTTGGTATATATTTTTAAAAAGCACAATAAAAAATAAATGACTTCAACCCTGGAGGGCCATTGTATTTATTTTTTCTCTTTAGATTGTATCTGCTCATTTCTCAAGAAAACCTCTGGTATAAAGTACAGTTGTTTTCAGAGATACAGAAGGACTGATTTTGGTGGTGCGGAAACCCAGAGAGAGGTCGTTTGGTTGGAGTCGGCAGTGCAGTTGAATAGGAGTTGGAGTTAGGAGACATTTTGGAAGTGAATCTGCCCTTCTGGGGTACTGGGAAGGACTAACACATGGGCAGTGCATGAGAAATTGAGCCCAGAGGACAAAGAAAATGGTCACACTATTCTCAAAAACTGGCTGTTGGAGAAGAAAGCCTTCTACAGGACAGGGGAGAGGGCTTCTTGCTAAGTTCATTCCGGACACTTCGCGTTTGAAAAGCACAGCAAGCCCCCAACCTGGAAATACAAAGTGGGTCTTGGAGGGTTTCAGTTCTTCTGCCCTCAACAGAAGCTCCACCCTACTGCGTCTGGGACGCTTGGGCATCTGAGCCCATCATGCCTTGAATAGGGTCGAGGACCAAAGCAGCACACAGAGCCCAAACCAAGGCTGGTTCTCTGGGACCAGGGGTTCCCTCCGGAGGCCCGAAGCAAGCCCCAGACCAGAAAGCAGCACTGGTGGGCAGGACCAGGACCACGTGGGTGTGGGCGGGCCCAGGTGCCCCTGCCTGCTCCAAGCCAAGACAGGCTGGCCTGGCTCCAGCCACTGACTGGTAAGTCCCTGCTTGATGGCGGCCCTAAGTGTCTCCTGTTTTCAGTTCAGATTACAACCAGTGAACAGTCAACCTCCCAAAAGAAAAAAGTTTCCGGTTTAGAAATTTGAGACCATCTGTTTCTCATTCTATTCCCCTTCTCTGCTGAATTAACTTTCTTTTTTTCCTTTTTTTTTTTTTTTTGTACAGGGGATTGAACCCAGGGGCATTCCACTTCTGAGCTACACCCCCAGCCCTATTTTATTTTTTTTGAAATAGAGTCATGCTACATTGCTGAGGGTGTTGCTAAGTCATTAAGACTGGCCTTGAACCTGCCATCCTCCTGTCTCAGCCTCCCAAGTATTGGGATTACAAGCCTGCCTCATTGCGTCTGGCTGGATTTCTTATATTCTCTCTCCTTCTCTTCCCTCCCACCTCTAAAAACATATAGCTGGGAGCCTGGTGAATTTATCAGATTACCTTTGCTTCATTAATGAGAATGCTGAGTTTGTTGCTGAGACTCCAGAATAGATGTCTTGGATAGTTCATTTTTGTTTCATGAAAATTCTGCATTTAATCTAATTGAGTAATCTAATTGAGTAAATCTAAATAAAATAAAATAATACATAAAATTATGTCTGATTAAGCCAAGCATCATTCTGTTGACGGCAACACAAAACTCTACCTTAATTTCTTATTAACAGACACATTTAGATTTAGCTAAAGGATCAAATTGACTTTTAGATCAGTTGAGGATAAAGATTCAATATTGAATGGGCTATATTGGAAGTAGCCACTGGGTTGGCAGAATCGCTTCTGTCCTGGGATTCAGGACTGGGCTGTCTTTCTTTAGAATCTCTGTTTTCTTTAGTCTGGTGTTACAGGTCCCTCTTGTGTTGGTTGTTAACATTGTCCTGATTCTTATCTTAGAACCATGAGACCTGATTCTGTAGTTAAGTTCATCAGCATATTGCAGTCAACATCCTCTTCCTCCTCCTCCTCCTCACCAACACCACCATCACCATCCTCACCTACACCACCATCACCATTATCATCACCATCGACATCATCATTATCATCACCATCAACATCATCATCATCATCATCATCATCCTCATGATTATCATCACCATCACCATCACAATCACCACCTAGCGTGTGTACACAATAAGGTATAACAGAAAAACAGTGTAGAGTAGCTCAGAGCAGCCTGCTTTGGAGCCAGGTAGATCTGAATTTGAATTCTTTCTTCTCCGCTGGCTACCTTGGGCAAGTTACTTACGTCTTCGTCAGTTTCCGCATCGATTACTTGGAGGCGACAGTGACGTCCACAGAATCATTTTCAGAACAACAAAGGATAATGTACATAAAGTCTGATGAAGAGGTTCAAAAACTGTGACTTTTCTCCCACTCCTTTTTTTTTTCCCAAAGGAAGACAGAAGTTCCTTCAAAAAGAGAGTAAGAGATGTAATTGAGGCAAATGGAATGTGTTGTCAACTTGTCAAAGGACTGAGTAATCTTTGAGCTACTTACATAATGGCGAAGCAATCAAATAAAAAGTGAAACGTTAGTCAATAGTACTGCTTCCGATCACCATTATGCCCCACAGAGGACTCCTTGCTCACTTCCTACTTTCCATCTTCCTGCTCTTAGTGTCCCTATGCAGGGAGGCTGAGACACTTGTCTTTCCTCTCATGGTTGAATCTGGCAAACGCCTGCTTCTCCTGTCCTATAACCCACTTGTAGCAAGTTCTCAGATCAAAATGCAAACACTTTTTATTGGGATTAGGAGAGTTCTATGTACAAAGAATTCACCAGGGCATTACTGATTATACACACCTATGCTCATGTTCAAAATAAATTCTCCTCCCTCTGCATTCATATAGGATATACAGTGCAGAACTTTTGGCATACACCATCTTGTTCTAATACATGCATCTCCGGGATCCTTGGGACCATCCTCTTTGAATTCCTACTGACCAGCATAGGCTTTTCCATGGAGTCAGCTTTAATAAATTTTGATTGAATTGTTGAATGGTGTATCTTGTTTTTCCTAAGGGTACTGTAAATCTTTCAAAAAGAGGGATCTTACACTCTAATTCTTTGTATCCCCTTTCATCTCCTCTTACCCCACTATGATGTTCAAGAGATGACCAAGAAGTATTTGATGATATTCACCATAAGCAGTTAAATAAAGCAGACAAATTCCCAGGCTGCAAGGAACCTTTGCAAACATCCAGTCCAGGTTTGAGTCCCTGAGCAAGGCCACTCTCCCTTTATGGGAGCAGTTCTCATCCTAGAAAAGCTACTGCTTACCAAGGCAGCCATTGCAGACCAGAAGTCCTCCCTTCATAGGACTTCTCCCTCTGGCCTTCATCTGTGACCAAAAATCTCCTCAGTGGAAGGAAACAAAACATTTTAAACCCCATTTTCCACTTGACAGTCCACTGCATATTCAAAGAGAGCTCTCGAATCTATGTTTTTCATAATAAAAACTTCAGTTCACTATTGACAGGATTTCAATCTCTTTGCCACCCAGGTTTCTCTTACTGAGTTTTTATTTAGTTTCTCACTTGGAACTAATTACATTAATTATGATTATCATCACTATTTTTATTAATTGAGAAGTTGTTGTGTGCCTGGCACTGTAATGAATTGCTTTCAAATGTTGTCTCTTTTAATTCTCCCAAACTCAGTGAGGATAAAATTTTTTACCCAAACAGTAAACAGCAGAGTCAGAATTGACATGCAGAAATGTCTGATTTCCAAGGCCATGTTTATACCTACTGTGCTATGCTGACTCTTCAAGTTCAACTGGACCGGTTTGTCCAGCTCTGAGTTTATTATCTGGCCTGGACTCTTTTTTGCCTGTCTTCCCCAAATTCCATTTCCTCTCTCATTTCTGTAGTGAAAGAAATCTACTTGCTTGTAATGTTGATCAAATTTTCCCTTTCTAGACATTCTTCTTGCTCCTTCTGGTGTGAGGTCATTTCTTCTGCATTCTTTAGCTTTTATTTTTTTATTTTTTTTTATTCTTCAGCTTTTAAAGAAGATCCGTAATTCAGGATTGCATGGTGATGTGTCTAACTTGTCCAAGTCACCTCCAGACACGTGACCTGCGGCAATCATCGCCACATGACAAAGCAGACAGAAACATGTCTACACACAAACCATCGTGCCTTCCTGTCCGCACAGCACGTACCTATGGCTGGTTGGGCTGATATTACAGTTACCTTAGCAACATGGAAAATAAACTGTGTACTCAGAAATATTCTCCTTGGACTCAGTTGAAAATTCCATTTGCTGCTATAGCTGTCTTCCCCCCAAATCACATCTTCCAGTGAGAACTCTGTTGAGACCTGTATTTCAACCACTTTTCTATTTATGGGAGGCAATCACACAGCTTGACATTTCACAAATAAATCCAGTTTCAAATACTTTGTCAGGAAATTGCGTTCACCATGCCAGTGCCCTTGGCGGGCTGAAGATGCCCTGTGCACGCTGAGGCAGAGGACATGGGCTTCCTCCCCTCCTGGGCTGTTCCTCTCTCCATGTCTCCTCCTAAGCCTCCTGCACAGGACTGTGTTTGAAGCCTTGAGTGTAAGTCCTTAAGCACCTACATTAAATTTCAGAAAGATATTACACATAAGAAATTATTTGTTGGCGCATGGAATTTGTTCCCCCAAACATTCTCCTGCACAGCTTGGCAAATTATATGATCTGTTTAAGAAAAGAAAACCTTGCCGCTTTAGTACTGAGTTATTTTCTGTCTGTTGACAATGTTGGTTCCATACTTAGAAGCAACTACTCTCAAATTCCTACCAAGATCGCCCCAAACTGATGTGGCAATGGCTTTATGCAGATGGCTTTGACATTATTTGAGTTTAGATTTCTGGATCTGAGATCATCTGAACCCCAGCCACTTGCGTGGGATGTTAGACTGATCCCGAGAGACTAGGCGTTCTCGCTGTATCCCTGGTGCTCTGGTAAAGCCTCAGGTGGTTTGGAGGCTGCAAAAGTTGGCAACGCTTTTCTTCTGCTTTAGAAATACAGTCTGTAAAGGGAGAGTCCCAATTTCCTCTACTTTGGTTTCTAATTTGCAGCCTTTCTTTATTTGGCCTCAGGGAGACCCCGCACCTCTTGGCGTCCTCTAAACTTTGCCCCTGAATGCTCACCTGAGTTCCTTCAGTATCCTGTGTCTTCATTGAGCTCTCCCCTCTGGATACTCTGACAGTGTTACTGCCCTAAATGTTGTCTCTCCATTCACCACTCCCATATCCATATCCATATCGCTGAATTTGAACTCCTGACTCTCTCTACCCCTGCCCTCGAATTGGGGATTGAACCCAGGGGCATTCTATCTCAGAGCTACACCCCCAGCCCTTTTTATTTTTCATTTCGAGGATCCCACTAACTTGCTAAGGCTGGCCTCGAACCTGTGATCCTCCTGTCTCAGCCTCTCGAGAACAGGAATTATAGGTGTGCACCACCACACCCAACTGGACTTCTCTGTTGATGTCCAGATTCTCAAATCCAATTGTCTACATCACCTCCCGGGTGGATGTCTATTACACATCGCAATCTTCACATGCCTACGTCAGGGTTCTTAAGTTTCTTCTTCTAGACCTCCCCATCCCTCCACCAAGAGACTTAAGGTCCATCTTCTGGAAGACTGTGAGTGCAACATACAGTGGGTGAGAGTGAGAGGTTTGGGAAAGAGACTATGAAGAAATAAAAGGTAACAAAACCTCCTATTTTTAGGGCAGAAGTGGAGGCCCAGAGTCAGATCTGATTATGGAAAGGCACTAAGCAAGTCCATATAAAAACAGGGGAACCAGTCACTTTTTAGTGTTATTTTTTGACCTATTTTCAGCCATAGATTTTCCCCCTCCAGTGCTATCCTGCAGTGCCTATTCAAATAATTAGTATTTTCAACACAGCTGACTCACTTGGCAGGCACAGCATGCTCGAGTGCCAATATGTAGACTGACCCCAGCGACTCTACTGCAAAGTGCAGTGTTTATAAAGTCTGTCAGTGGGTCGCCACCTTGCAGATACTGGGAGGTTGCAAGATTTTCTTTTTCTTGCTTTCTTTATACTGAGATCTTTAACCTACATCTAGGATTCTAGGGGGGGGGAGCACAGCCACACCAAAGGTCAAATTTGAGGGGTACTGGGGAATGAACCCAGGAGCATTCTACCTCTGAGCTACACCCCCAGCTCTTTTAATTTTTTTTGTTTTCCAAAGGTCAAATTTAATGGAGAATTTGCAATGAGATGTAGGAAAAGGAAAACGAGAGAGAGAGAGAGAGAGAGATTTTCTCATTCATCAAATTATCAAATAAGTGCACATTTGAAAACTGTAGTAAAATATGCATAACATGAAATTTCCCATTTTAACCACTTTCAGGTGTACAGTTCACACTTAAATTTATTAAATCCATGCATGTTGCTGCGGGACCATCACCACCATCTCTCTCCAGGACTTTGCATCTTCCCAGTATGAACCTCTGGACACATTCACATTAAAGAATAACTTCCCTCTTCCAATAGTCAACCACCATTCTACTTTCTGTCTCTTGATTGTGTGTGTGTGTGTGTGTGTGTGTGTGTGTGGTAATGGGGATCGAACCCAGGGGCGTTCTTCCTCCAAGCTACACCCACAGCCCTATTTTATATTTTATTCTGAAACAGGGTCTCACTAAGTTGCTGAGGGTCTCAATAAATTGGTAAGGCTGGCCTCAACCCTGTGATTCTCCTGTCTCAGCCTCCCAAGTTCTGGGATTACAGGTATGTGCCACTGCCCAGCTAGTCTCTTGAATTTGTCTCCTCCAGTTACCCCCATGTAAATGGAATCAGACACTAATTGTTCTCTTGTGAGTGGCTTACGTCACTTAGCATAACATCTTCAAGTTTCATCCATGTTGTAGCATGTTCCAGAATTTCCTTCCTTTAAAAGGCTGAATACTATTCCACTGTATGGATATACTGCATTTTGTTCACCCACGGAAACACATTTTTGAGACAGAAAAGTATGGACATCAGTATTAACAACTGAGTGGCCATCAGCAAGCAGAGCTGTGTTCTAGTGACACCAGCTGGGTCATCAAGCAGTGGTGACTCTCGCAGCTCTTGGCCATGACCCTGTTGTCTCCTTTGCCTGCTTGGGTGGAGCACAGTCAGTGCGCTGCGGGAGTCGACTGCCCTAACCCTCGCAGCTCACACTCTCCGCTCGCTTCTCCCTTGACAGCTGCCCCTGCTTTCCAAGCTCCTTGGCTGCTCCCCAGAGGGAAGCTGAGGAAGGAGACAGGAATTTTCTGGATTAAGGGCTCAGCTCAGATTCTTGGAATGGGGAACAACACTGTTGACTTGGCTTGCTCATGGATTTGTGTGTGTGTGTGTGTGTGTGTGTGTGTGTGTATGGTACTGGGGATTGAACCTAGGGGCCTTCTACCTCTGAGCTATACCCCTAGTCCTTATTTTTAATTTTTATTTTGAAACAGGGTCTCACTAGGTTGACAAGAGTCTCACTACTAACTGAGGCTATCCTCGAACCTGCGATCCTCCTGTCTCAGCCTCCCAAGTACTGGGATTACAAACGTGCACCACTATGCCCAACTTTGCTCATGGATTTTGATGGTTTCTGATTGCGTTGTTTTAGGAAATTAAAGTTTTGTAAGATTGCCCGATCAGGGGGTATCTGCACTCTGACCTATATTGTGCTATTTACTCATTCACTGAGTTAGTCCTTGACTAAACACTTAATGCATTGAGTATAGAAACATGAACATACCGTGCTTCTTGTCCTTGAGTCAAATGGATGGGAGGGAGACACGGGCACTTGCCTGGGCATCCAGGTTGCTATAATATGATGGTGCAGGAGTCACAATGGGGTAATGCACAGGACATTAGCTTATGATAAAGGAGGGGCCATGAAGGCTTCTTGGAGGAGGGAATACCTGAGCTTAGCCAACGTCTGCTATTACTCTGCATGTGACATTTTGTGCTGGGGCAGGTGGGAAAGGGCGTGCTCAGTTATCTGTTACCATGTAATAAGCCACCTCAAAACTCAGTGGGTGGAAACAATAACTACTGGTGCTACTGATGCTGCAATTTGGGCAGGGATGGCTTGTGTCTGCTCCTTGTATTTGCTGGGGCAGCTCGACTAAGGCTGCAGGATCTAAGCCGGCCTCACTCACGTGTCTGGTGCCTTAACTGGTGTGGCTGAAGTGACCGGGGGCCACCTGCGTCTCCCTCTCTCTTTCATCCTACAGGGCTCCATTGTTTCCATGTAGTCTCTTTCTCCAGACTTCTGTACATGGTGGCTGGCTTCCAAGAGGATGAAAAGGTAGCTGCCAGTCTTCAGGAGGTCTGGGTCTAGGGCTGGCAGATCACTCCCAGCACTTTCTACCGGTCATAGCAAGTCACAAGACCCTCCTGGGTTCATGGGAATGAAAACAGGTTTTTACCTCTTGCTGGGCTGGCTGGAAATGTTGGTGGCCACCTTTGCAGACACTCTCCAACAGAGGAAGAGAATGTTGATTAAGTTTCTTCCTTAAGGCGTTTGTGGTCTGAGCCCTCATGGATAGGATAGATATCTACCTTGAGCAGACTGTAAGAAATCCCAGAGCCCTGGAGCTCGTTCCTTTGAGGAGCGGCACACAACCCTCGATCCTCCCGTGACGTTCACCCAGCTATGAGTTTGGGAAGATTTCAGGCTACCCACTATGAACTCTCAGGGTGGCAGAACCCATTCCTTGGAGAGTTGTGTCTGTCTCCCTTGCAGAATGCTTGGAACACTAAAAGAAGAACAACAGCAATTTTAAAAAGCCAGAGAACTGGGAGTTCATTGTATTTACAGAACAAGTTATATGAACTCGTCTCTGCTAGTTTGCTAATAACGGGTTGTTTAATAATTTTTTTCTTTTGCATATATTCAATTTGAGGCTATTTTCATTTCAATGTGGTAGCAAAGTTGCGAGGGGGAAGCTAATTTTCTCCTTCCTTAAACTTCCTGGGCGGCTGCCTTCTATTCAGAAAGGACCTTGGAGGCACGCGCTGCTGAACTGGTTTCCACAGTTTACAACAAGTAGCTTCTCCTTTTCACACCCAGGGCACCATCTCCAGCTGCCTTCTTGCCTATCCATTATCAAGGGTATTTTGTTCCTTGAGATAGATTTCACCTGTGCACAGAAGCGACCCCTCGTGGTTTGCTTCAGGCTCTGCCTCCCCAGGAGCCGGCTCTGAGGAGCAGTCAGCCTTGGCTTCCAGTTCCTGCAAGAACATGCCTCTCCCTTTCTGCACACGATGCTACCAGTCTGTCGGAGGCATAAATCAAAAAGAACAGTCTGTTTGCCAAGGGAATGTTTCTATGCAAAAACACACAGCTCAACACAACTGCTGCACGGAAAGGAACCCAGAGCATGTGCCAGCCCTCGGAGCCTCTCACAGCTTTTCCCGGCATCCTCACCCCTTCCAGCAGCCGCCGCTGTGTCATTCCCATCCCACTGAAGCGATGTTTCTGGAAAAGAAGAGCACAAGCCTCAACAGCCATCTGATCTAAGAGCTAATTTGTACTTGAGCAGAAGATGAAAAATACTGGCACTGTGGGCCTCAGAGAATTGAAAGCCATGGAGTGAAATTTTAATGATGTTTATTTACAGTTTCAAAGAATTTCTATCCAGAACTTTTAACTGACGAAATCTGCTGTAAGTATAAAACCAGACAAATTAATGCTCATTTGTAGTGGAAGCTATTTAACAGAAAACCAGAGGAAACATGTGTTGCCTATTTATTATATTCAAACAGCTGTGCTAGGTGATTTAGAAATGCTTAGGTATTTTATCGGGTCCTGTTTTTGTTGGTTGGTTCCTTCCTGAGTTTAGAAAACAAATATTGGCATTTTGTTTGGGTTCCGTAGGAATCTTGGTGCTGTGATCTACAATTTGCCTGAGATAAAAGAACCATCTGATGTGTATGGAATTTTAAAAGCCACTCATCTGAGATCTACTGGGGAAAGCCCATTGGCTTCCAGAGGGGAGGGTCTCACTCCTTGGCTCTTTTCTTATTCTGCCATCTCTCTGTTGCCCTGGGCGTCAGCCACATGGACAGCGAGATCAGTCCTGCCCAACATCACATGTTCTAGGGGAAGGATGAGCTTGGGTGCCATGACTGGCAGCGAATGTTGGTGCCCAGTTGATTTTCAATCCTTCCACCAATGAGAACCATTATGACCAATTTTCTTACTGGCTGACTTGTGAAATAAGAACACCTCTCCAATATCCAAGTATTAGATATTTCCTAGAGACAGAACCATCCAAATTCATACCCGAGTCTGTGTAAGAATATTTCCCTATGAGCAAGGCTCTGTGTCTGTCCTTAAACAATTGTTTCTCTTATGATACTAAAATCCAGTTGAATTTTTCCCTTGCTTCAACAGAGAGGCCTGCCAATATCACAAAAGAATGACAGTAACTTTTAATGACTTTCTGTCCCCATTTCCCAAGGAATGACCCTTAATGAGTCCATTGGCGTCATGGTCTCACTTTAAATGGTATGTGTGTGTGTGTGTGTTTTACTGGGAATTAAACCCAGAGGGATTCTACCTCCGAGTTACCACCCCCAGCTTCTTTTCTTATTTTTTTTTTTTAATTTGAAACAGTGTCTTGCTAAGTTGCTGAGGCTGGCCTCGAACCTGCAATCCTCCTATCTCAGCCTCCCAGTACTGGGATTACAGGTGTGCGCCACCATGCCTGGCTTCAGGGTCTCACTTTGCTGGTGGTATGTGGCCATGAGGAGAGGTTGCCAATACTTCTTATCTCTGTGTTTCAGAAGATGGAGCGATGAGGCAGTGGAGTGGGTTCCTCCAAACAGGTTCTTACTAGGGATTCCCTAGTGAGGTTCCTTGGGAGGGGCTGGAACTTTGGAAAAAATGCCTGTTGGTATTTAAAATTATGTATTTATTTAACTTTCTAGATGAAAGAAACTTTATATTTTAAGAATAGTTTTGGATTTATACATTGAGCAGAAAGTAGAGTCCCATATACTTCTTCCTCCTATCCTATAATTTTCCTTATTACTAACACCTTATATTGGTGTGGTACATTTTTAAAATTGATGAACTGATATTGATACATTATTATTAACTAAAGACCATGACTTACATTAGGGTTTATTTGTGTTTGTGTGTGTGGTACTAGACGTTGAACCCAGGGCCTCACATGTTCTAGGCAATCGCTCTACTACTGAGCTACATGACCTGCCCATTTTATTTTTTATTTTGGGACAGGGTCTTGTGAAGTTGCCCAGGCTGGCCTCAAACTTGCAATCCTTCTGCCTCAACCTCCCAAGTAGCTGGAATTACAGGTGCATGCCACCGCCCCTTGCAGGGTTCATCTTTTGTGTTGGACATGCTGTAGGTTTTGACGAATGCATAATGTCATATATTACCTTTACAGTATTGAACAGAATAAGTAGTTTTACTGCCCTAAAATCCTCTGTGTTTCACTATTCCTCCCTCTCCCCCTGGTCCTTCTGTAATAAAACCCTGGCAAGAGCTGGTTTAATTACAATCTCTGTAGTTGTACCATTTCTAGATGGTTAGAATCATACCGGATGCAGCATTCTTATACTGGCTTCTTTCAGTAACCAATTTGTATCAATTTGTATTTAAGTTCCTTCCATGTCTTTTTGTAGCTTGATAGCTCATTTCATTTTATTGCTAAGTAATATTCCATTATGTGGGTGTACCACAGTTTATTTATCCATTCACCTATTGAAGAACATCTTGATTGCTCCAAATCTTTGGCAAGTAGGAGTAAAACTGCTATAAACATTTGTGTTCAGGTTTTTGTGTAAACATAAGTTTTCAACTCATTTGGGTAAATACCTAGGAGTATGATTACTGGATCATATGGTAAGACTATGTTTAGCTTCCGAAGAAACTGTTTTCCAAAGTCACTGTGCTAATTTCTATCCTTACCAGTAATGAGTGAGAGTTTCCTTTGCTCCCCTAATTGTATTTTAGTTAGGACAGCATTAAATATATAGCCTGGTTTAGGAGTAATTGACTTTTAACTATAGTGGTATCATCCAAATCTTTCAATGTAATCTTTGTTTACATTTCTAAGTGGCGTTTCGGGTTTTCTCCGGGTATTGTCGGGAGACAATTCTCCACAGGTCTCTCAGGTTCCTGCCAGTCTTGCGCTCTGGCCTTTGTTCTAAATGATCTTTTCAAGAATGTTTGTATAGCAATCGGCCTTGAAAGACGGAGTCTTCCTAGGAGCAAAGGGCAGGGAATGTTCAGGGTCTGGTCTAGAATATTCAGATGCCCTAAGATCCAAGTTCTTCTCCAGTAACTCAACCCATTGCATGAGTTGTCGTCACTGAACTTTCTGTTGCTCCGCCCTGTGGGAGGGATCACCCCAGGGTAATTGTCACATGAAAATGCTAATACTTTGCCTATGGTGATTACTGCAAGTAATAAAATCCTTTGTCTCTGACCCAGGAGTCTCACATCTTCTGCCAGCACCTGTGAAACTAGGGGGGACTAACGTTTTAACTTGCAAGTAAGGTGGATATGATTATTGTTTGGGAGGGAAATATGTGCTGTTTAGTAGGGGAAAATATGTTGTGCATTTGTATAAGGAAGCTATTCTTATTAATAACAGTCTAAAAGTCTATTATTTTGTTGCATAATCAGCTTACCAAATTCTCTTATTTTTGCTAATATTTTTATAGTTATATCTCCTGCAAAAAATGATTTTGCTCCCTTCTTGCCAATATATATCTTTATTTATTTTTTTCTCCAGTGGTACTGGGGATTGAACCTAGGGGCATTCTACCTCTTAGCTACTTCTCCAGCCCTTTTTATATTTTGTTTTGAAATGAGGTCTTGCTAGGTTGCTGAAAGTCTTGTTAAATTGCTGAGGTTGTCCTTGAACCTTCGATCCTCCTGTCTCAGCTTCCCAAGTACTGGGATTACAGGTGTGTGCCACCACACCAGGTTCGATATATATATATAGAGAGAGAGAGATG
>PVJS01038036.1:0-19619 GCA_004027185.1 Glis glis
ATTTATTTATTTATTTATTTATTTATTTATTGTGGTACTGGGAATTGAACCCAGGGGCAGTCTACTCCAAGATACACCCCCAGCCCCATTTTATTTTATTTTGGGTTTTTTTTTTTGAGGTACTGGGGATTGAACCCAGGGGCATTCTACCTCTGAGCTACACCCCCAGCCCTATTTTTTTATTCTTTATTTTGAAACAGGGTCTCACTAAGTTGTGGAAGGCCTCACTACTTGGCTGAGGCTCTCCTTGAACCCTCCTGTCTTAACCTCCCAAGTACTGGGATTACAGGTGTCCGTCACCATGCCTCACTTGTTTTTTATTTCAAAACAGGTTCTTGCTAAATTGCCAAAGGCCTCACTAAGTTGTGGAGGCTGGCCTCGAACCCAAGATCCTCCTGTCTCAGCCTCCCAATTACTGGGATTACCTTGCCCAGCTTTAGGTTGATCATTAGATGCAAAAAACAATCTGTGTTCTCAGATCCCTCGGAGAGCTCTGTCCCAAGATTCAACAGCTATAGAGCTAACCACACAAGCAGCTGGGCCTCTAGTTTCTCTTAAAATTTTGAGCCCAATTTTGAAATCCTCCCATCTGATTTTACTCACTTTCCCTCCCTCACCTAGACCACAAGTTAGTCACCCTCCTCAAATACATATTTGTTCTTTTCTTTTCTTTCTTTTCTTTTCTTTTCTTTTCTTTTTTTCTTTTCTTTCTTTTCTTCTTTTCTTTCCTTCTTTCCTTTCCTTTCCTTCTTTCCTTTTCTTTTCTTTTCTTTTCTTTTCTTTTCTTTTCTTTTCTTTCTTTTCTTTTCTTTTCTTTTCTTTGCAGTACTGGGGATTGAGCCCAGGGGCATTCTACCTCCGGGCTACACCCCAGCCCTACTTTTTTTTATTCTTTATTTTTGAAACAGGGTCTCACTAAGTTGCAGAGGCCTCACTAAGTAGCTGAGGCTAGCGGAGAACCCAGATCCTCTGGTCTCAGCCTCCTAAATACTAGGATTACAAGCGTGCGCCACCACGCCCGGCTAGATTTATTATTTTCTTACAAATTTTATACTACCTTAATTAGTATTCATCATTATTGGGGGAGAGTCTATATTAGACCATCATGATATAGAATTTTCATGGTAATAAAATTTCTGACAATTAAGTGTACTATCAAAGTAATTCCCTTCTTCAGTAGTTATGGTTGCACTTCTAGAATTTATTATGGTATTGGTAAAATTATGTGAAAAGTAGATATCATCAATGTTTTGTTCACCATCGTAGTAAAATAAGAATGTTATTGTGACAAATTTTGTACTTAGACTGCAATCCTAATCCTCACCTTCCAAAGCTATTTCAGGAATTAATTAGTTTTTAATTGTGCCTGAAATTCACAGAGGAAGAGCACAATCTTGCTACTATTACATATTTTCCACTTGGATAACTTAACAGTTATTACTTTTAAGAACTATTTAGAGATGATTGTAATAGCCAGTCTCTAAATTTTTATTTTTTTTTTAAATTCCTGCTCCACAAATAGATTTTTAATTTAGAAAAAAATGTGCTCATTTCTGAGGAAATGTGGAGCTGGAGAAGATACACGGAGTGCTCCAGTTTAGCAAGCCAGAGAGCATTTCAGGAAAATGCAGCTCCTTCCGAGTCTCCCCGGTCTGGGCCAATCCGAGCGCCCCAGCTCGGCGCTCCCGGGATCCGGCTGCACGGCCAACACCTCGCGGCGCTGGCCGACCCACACCCTGGCAGCCCGGCCTGAGTCCGCCCAGTTTCCACTTCCGAGATGCCTCGGACTCTACCACAGTCAGCACAGGACTACTCTGGATCAGTAGCTCCCAACTTCTAAAGCCCTTTAAAAATTCAACGCAATTCAACAAACCCCACCACCACCATCCCAATCCAAACAGACTGTGGTCGCCTTTCTACGATCAAAAACTCCAATAGAGTTTGTGAAACTTTCAAATGACTGCATTTTATTAATGATAGCATTTGCACGTATCTGACTTATTTATGTTGTACGCTAAGCTTACAGGATGGCTTGGCCCACCCCTTGCACAAGGAAAGCCCCCAGGTGCCCAGGGTCGCGACCCCAAGGCCACGCAGCTGCTGCTGTGGACCGAGAGGCCGTAGGTGGGGTTAGCAGGATTCCCAGCTCCAGCAAGGCGCGCTTCCTGCACGTCGCCGGAGCATCGCAGTGCATCTGCTGCCCCCTATCGGTTGTGAGAACAATAGCCCGAGGCCAGTTACCATCAACTGGCAAAGGCCTCTGGAATAAGGGACTATTCCAGGTCTACGCAGTCGCGAGAGGACTCTCGGAGAGCCCGTTTTACGCAGTCAGCTCTGACTGCCTCGTTTTAATGCAGTTGTTCGGAAGTGAAGAAGAGGGTGTTAGATCCGGAAGAATCTGACACTGCTTCGGAGGGGGAGGGGCATGATACACCCTGGGTTCCATGTACCCTTTCCTCCCTCCTCTGCAGCCCCCACCTCGTCCTTAAGGGAAGACTGCCTTCAGCACATATGGGGACATCCTTTAGGGCACAGAATGGCGTTTCCCCAGGCTCTTGAAGCACCCTCCCCCCGCGCCCTTACACCTGGAGCAGAGTCCAGCATGACTTCTACTACAGAGGGTGACAAAGGCCACCCTTCCGGAGAATCTGGCCTCGGCTGCTTTCAGAGACCCGGTCCCTTTAGTAGGAACACGAATATGCTTCGGGAAAGTAGGATAAATACTCAGAAGGAACATCTTGGCTACCCTACTACCGCTGGAGTACTTAGGAATTTTTCTTCTAGGACTCAACATTTAAAATTTGCCTCCACTTGGACATAGCCAAGACAGCCAGCAGGCTGGGAACAGAGAAAGGAGAGGGGAGAGGGAGAGCGCGCGCGGGAGCGCGCTGTTACACTCGGGTATTTCTAGTTTTATTTTCATTATTTTCTCCCATATACCACCCCCTTTTCCCGGTGCACACTCTTGGCCACATCCTAACTTGTTCACTCCTGTCCACGTCTGCCTTGGCGCTCAGGGAAGACCTAGGGAGGTGGACGAAGGTGAGTGGAGAAGGAGGGCGGGGAAGAGGCAGAGTCGGCTTCCAGACCCGCCCGCCCCGGCTGCAGCAGGCATCGCGCGGAGGGTCTCGGGGAGGGCGGCGGAAACGCCCCGTAGCGCTCAGTGCGGGCGTCGGCGCCCCGGGGCTGGCGGGAGATCCGGGGTCACCGGGTCCCTCCTCGGCCCGCCCGCGCGCTGGGGCAGCCCCTCGGGGTCGCTGCGAGAGGAAGGCGGCTCCGCGGCGCGGGGTCCCTCGGCCGGCCCACGCCCCGGGCGGCGCAGGTGCCCGGCCTCCAGCGAGCGCGGCCGGGCGGCCTCCCGGCTTGCAGCGCCGAGTCCCGGGGCGGGCGGGGCGCTGGCGGGGCGGGGCGCCGGGTCCCGGGAGGCCCCGGCGGGCAGGAGCACCCCGATGGGGCCGGTGGGCAGGAGCACCCCCTGGGGCCGGCGGGCAGGAGCACCCCGATGGGGCCGGCGGGCAGGAGCACCCCCTGGGGCCGGGCGAGCAGGAGCACCCCGATGGGGCCGGCGGGCAGGAGCACCCCGATGGGCCGGCGGGCAGGAGCACCCCGCTGGGGCCGGGCGGGCAGGAGCACCCCCTGGGGCCGGGCGAGCAGGAGCACCCCGATGGGCCGGAGGGCAGGAGCACCCCACTGGGGCCGGGCTCCCCGCCGCCGCGCACCTCCACGCGCGCCCGAGCCGCAGGCCCGCGCCGCCGCCCAGCCCGGCACGCGCCTTCCCGGATGGGGCCGCGCTTTCTTCCAGGACAATCGGGGCTCCTCCCTCGCAGCGATCTTTCCAGGCGGCCTCCTCCCTGCCGGTGCTCGGCTGGAGCTCCTCTCTGCACCCGCCCGGAGACCCTCGCGCAGAGCACCCGGCGACGGCCACGACCACGAGACGCGCGCTGCCGGGCCCGGGGTCTGCTTTCACCGGCGGGGTAATGGGGACTAGAAGTTCGCGCTCCTTTTTTTTTTTTTTTTTAAGAGCCTGGATTTTCAAGCTTTTTAAAAGTTACGTTACGTTGTCCTGTTTTCTGCCTGGTCAACAACACAGAAAATGAAATATTGCTCTTTTTGTGTGTGTGTGCCTGTGTGTGCTTCCCAGTCAATTGTCATGACAGTGACTTTGAGAATTTCACGGCGTCTTGTGAGATAAAATGGAGATGAGCACCTAGGTGAGAGTCATCCTATTACATGGTGGCCGGCTGGATCCGGCTACAGGCTCCTTCCCTTCCTCCCTCAGCTTACCCGCTCTAATGGGAGTTTTATCATTTAATTATTTTTTAATTATCATGAGGCTCACAATCTAAGGGCAAAGATTGGGCACGAAATTTAAACAGTTCTCTCAAACTAGCTTCACCTTTCTAGGGGAAGTAATTCCTGGCTAATAAAGAATTTCAGATCTGAGAACAAAAGAAAAAGTTACTTTAAAAAAACAAGTTATTTAACATAGTTAAGGAGCATCTACCTTGCACCAAAACCACACACACACACATACACACACACACGCACACGCACACACACACACTGGGCTATACAAATAATAATAAATAACATCTGTTGAATGCTTGCTATGTGACAGGCAATATACTTTCTATTTTAAAAGCATTATATTATTTTACCCTTCCAGGTTCAATGTGAAGTGGATATTGTTATCACTGCTTTAAATGTGAGAAAAGCAAGATATTGGAAACGAAATAACACACGAAATTAAGAAGTGGGAGGATGGATGTTAAGCCCTGACAGTCCGAGTCCTCACACTTATCCACTGTATAACACCCTCCAGTCATATCTAGGATTTGGGGTATTTTGAAACCACCTCAGGTGAATGTAATGCAAAATAAAATTTGAGACACATTGATATAATCACATTCCTTCACTTGCATGATCAAAAAACAACACCAAAGTATATATCCCAAGGATATGCAGTCATATCAGAGAGATACCTGAACTCCCACGTTGATTGTAGCACTGTTCACCATAGCCAAGATATGGAATCAACCCAGATGCCCTCTAGTGAAGGACTCGATAAGGATTGTGTGGTGTGTATACATAACGGAATATTATTCAGCTATAAAAAGGAATGAAAGCATCTCATTTGCAGCAACATGGATGGAACTAGAGGTCACTGTGTTAAGTGAAATCAGCCAGGCACAGATAAATACCACATAGTCTCACTCATTTGTGGAAATTAAAAAGTCAATCTCAGCCGGGCGTGGTGGCTCATGCCTGTAATCCCAGTACTTGGGAAGCTGAGACAGGAGGATTGCAGGTTCAAGGACAGCCTCAGCAAGTAGTAAGACTCTCATCAACCTAGTGAGACCCTGTTTCCAAATAAGAAATAAAAATCAGGCTGAGGGTGTAACTCAGAGGTAGAATGCCTCTGGGTTCAATCCCCAGTACCACACACACACACAAAAGTCAATCTCATAAAAGGATAGAATAAGGCTGGGCATAGTAGTGCATGCCTGTAATCCCAGTACTTGGGAGGCTGAGACAGGAGGATCGCAGGTTCACGGCCAGCCTTGGCAACTTAGTGAGGCCCTCATCAACTTAGCAAGACCCTGTTTCAAAAATAAAAAATAAAATAGGGCTGGGGGTGTAGTTCAGAGGTAGAATGTCCCTGGGTTCAATCCCCAATACCATAAAAAATAATAAATAAATAAATAAATAGGGCTGGGGGTATAGCTCAGAGGTAGAATACTGTGGGTTCAATTCCCTACTACACAAATGAAATAAAATAAAATAAAATGGAAAGAATAATGGTCACTAGAGATAGGGAAGGCCAGGGGTAAAGGACAAAAAGAAGTTAAATAAGGGGCACCAAAACACAGATAGGAGGAATTAATTCTGGTTGTCTACTGCACAGTAGGTTAACTATTAGTTATAATGATCTATATGAAAGTTACCAACACATAGAAATGATTAATGTTTGAGGATATGGAAATGCTTAATACCCTGATTTGATCTTTATGCGTTGTATGCATGTATTGAATTATCATATGCCCCCAAATATGCACATATATGTCTCAATAAAAATTAGAATAATAAAAAAGGGGGAGACTACTGCCTTTTCTCAACAACTCACACCAAATTATTTCCTTTACTTAAAATCATTTGCTGATTTCCCATCAACTCTATAGGATAAAATTTGACTCATTAATAAGACAAAATATTTATATTACCTCTGACTACTTCTTTTCCTTCACAACTCTGTCTCTCATTGAAACTTGGAGCAATACTAAACAAGCTGTAGTCCTCTGAACACACAACGCTGATTTTGTGTTCTCACACTATGTCTGTCTTCTAACTGGAGTCCCTCTCCCACCTGTCTTGTTGGTAATTGCCTATTCATTGTCCCCAAACCCTATTCAGACAACATTACACCAGTGAGTTCTTTCCCTAGCCTCTGCTACCCACATCCCCGAGAGCCATAATCTCACCTGTGTAGGAAGCTACTTTTGTATATGGTCTCTATTAGTGCTATTAATCTGTGTAATGATTTTTTTCCGTATCCTTCTTTTCTGTTAGACTAAAGTTCCTTGAGAAGCTGAATCTAAAATCTTTGTTTAGTGTATCTGAAAAGTTAGGAAACACAAGGTAAACTTTTCTATTTTGTTTTGTTTTTTGTGGTAGCGGTTGTTGTTTTGTGGCACTGGGGATTGAACCCAGGGGCATTCTGCCTCCGAGCTACACCCCCAGCCCTATATTTTGATTTTGATTTTGAAACAGGGTCTCACTAGGTTGATGACAGTCTATTTGCTGAGGCTGAGCCTGCAATCCTCCTATCTCAGCCTCCCAAGTACTGGGATTACAAGTATGCACCACCACACCCAGCTCTAAACTTGTTTTTAAATACAATGTTAAACCGGGCGTGGTGGCGTATGCTTGTAATCCCAGTACTTTGGGAGGCGGAGACCGGAGAATCCGGTTCGCCGCCAGCCTCAGCTCTCTCTCTCTCTCTCTCCCTCTCTCTCTCTCTCTCTCTACTTAGTGAGGCCCTCCGCAACTTCGTGAGACCCGGTTTCAAAAATAAAGTATAAAAAAAATAGGGCCGGGGGCATAGCGCGGAGGTAGAACACCCCTGCGTTCAATCCCCGGTACCGCAAAATAAATAAATAAATAAATAAATAAATAAATAAATAAATAAATAAATACAATGTTAGTTACAGTTGAAATAATATGCTTAAGAAAACAGTATATTTATAATACCTTTCACATTACCCCATTACTTTATTTTATTTGTGTGTATGGTACTAGGGATAGAACCCAGAGGCATTCTAGGTTGTAACTACACCCCCAACCTATTTTATTTTGAATCAAGTTCTCATTAAGTTGCTGAGGCTGGCTTAGAACTTGCGATCCTCCTGTCTCAGCCTCTCAAGTACTGGGATTCTAGGCTTGTGCCACCACATCCGGCCTACCCCATTACTTTAGAGGCATTTAACCTGAAAAGTTTTCTGGAGGTTGAAGAAAAATGTACCATGCATATTATTTGAAAATACAACTAAGATACTATTTAAATATAAATATATCATATTTCCCAGTTTTCAAAAAGACATCCTATAGTCCTAGCACCTAACACTCTGCCCTAGTGCCTGAACATAATTTGTGCCTGTTGAATTGTTCTAAATTGGACTGAACAACCAGCCTAAGTATCCACTGTTTAAGGGCTTCCAGCCCTAGCTTATCCCTGTTCCAGCTTCTTCTGTCTTTTTGTGAATTCTTACCAGCTCTGGTCACTTCGTCAGTTACACCCCTCCTTTTGTTTTCTCTCTGTTTGCATTAATACTTTGGCTTAAATTATAATTACTTAGGTGCTTTTGATATTTATTAGGGAAGGGGACCCCCAAACTTTTCCCATTGGTGACAGAACATGTTATTGAGGAGTAGAGATAATTAATGAAGAAATAAAGCAGATAAGGCTTCCAAGTCAGTGGAAACAATCATTCCTTTTCCAGCATTCACTACCTGTCAGGCTTGGGGCCATTCAATGGCCTCCCAGACCTGTTGAGGAATACTGTTTTGTTGAACATCTGCAGTTGTACTTGTTGCAGAATTTCCTACTGTTGGAAGCTTGTGAGTGGCAAATGTTTCTATACCCTCTGGAACCCTGACGGTGTGCCACAACCCGCCAATGAAAGTAAGGGCTTTTGCATGGATAAAATTTCCATATCAGGTTAACTCTTTAGTCAATAAGGACCTTTCTATATACTTATGCAAAAATATTTAACAGTACCTCTTCTGGAGCACAGATATATATCCCTATAGGCCGCTTCCCTAAATAATCTTACATTCACAAACTGATTTCCTATGATAAGAGATCTATATTTCTGGAAAGATCCACTTAGTATCTAAGATGATAATATTGGGACTATCTTATGTATTTGTTTATTAAGATATATTAATAATGTTCACGTACTCATTGCAGGTAATTAATTATGAAAGAAGCCTGGGAGATAATAGGTTCAATACCATTTTTTAACATCATTAAAGTATACCTTGTACATCAGTAGGGAGGAGAATCTAGAACTTTAGATTCTTTAGTCCTGAGGAAATAACATAAAATATAGCAAGCTATGAAGAATTAATAAAGCCTGTATTTCAAAGGAGAGATTACATTCTCCAATAAAAACATTTTGGGAGCTTTTGGCTCAAGAAACATTTCTTAGATTACAGATTTGAGAAATAAGAGCTATAAAATACTTATGTGTGTGTGTATGTGTTTGTGTGTGTGTGTGTGTGTGTGTGTGTGTGTGTGTGTGTGTGTGTGTGTGTTAGTTACTGGGGATTGCACACAGAGCTACACCCCCAGCCCTTTTTATTTTTTGTTTTGAAATAGGGTCTTGCTAGGTTGCGGAGAGTCTTGCTACATTGCTGAGGCTGCTCTTGAACCTGCAATCCCCATCTCAGCCTCCCAAGTACTGGGATTACAGGCAGGAACCATGATGCCTGGCTAAGAATCCTCATTTTTTAGAAATGTAGTTTGGAATTTTTTTCCCTCGGTGACACTCAGGTCATGATTCAATTTGAAAAGCAATCAAACATATGCAGCCAATTATCTGATTAATTTGGGTCCTCAAACTGTCTTTGCTCAAATTACCTCAGTAGTTACCTCCATTGTAATTATATTGGCTTAAACTTGGAGAGGTAACAAAACATATTGGAACTATTTGGAGCTGGATGTTTTGAATTCAAATCCTGACTTCTCCATTTACCAGGTCTGAGACTGGCATATTCCTACTGCTCTGCTGACTGTTAGGGACATAGTGTGTGGATACACAATACCTAGATGTGAAAGAAACCCCACTGTGAACTGCAGAGTGCTTCAAATATATGTTTCTGATGTATCATAAATTTTTCAATTAAGAGAAATATTCCTTGAAATGTAATAAAAGAAATATCCAAATTGCTTCTTGGAATCACTCACAGAATAGAATTTTCTAAATTAGATACCAAGAAGCCATCTTCTCAAATATTTGTCCATTGTGTTTTGCTTTGTACTTGATCAGTAAAATGAGTTCTGATACTGCTACAGCAACCAAACAATATTTACTCTGATCCTAAACTTGTGAAGAAAGCACCAATGCAGTGACAAAAAGTACCACTGAGCCAGACGCGGTGGTGCACACCTATAATCCCAGTACTTCAGAGGCTGAGACAGAAGGATCATAGGTTCAAGGCCAGCCTCAGCAATTTAGCATGATTCTGTTTCAAAAAATAAAAAGGGTTAGGGATGTAGCTCAGTGGTAGAATGTCCCTGGGTTCAATCCTCAGTCTCTCTCTCTCTCGCTCGCTCTCTCTCTCTCTCTATCACACACACACACACACACACACACACACACAGAGTACCACTGACTTCTCTTGACATTTTATGTAATTTACTTTACCCTAAGTTTACATAATTTGTGCTTACTAATTTATTTTGCTGGACTCATTATTAGCATCTATGCTCTATCCTTCAAAAAAACATTTATGGGAGAAAGGGAGAGATGCAGGTCAAAGGGTACAAAGTTACAGTTATATAGGATAGATAACTTAGAAATCCAATGTATAGCATGAGGTTAATAATTTTAGTTAATAATATTCTATTGTGTACTGGAACTTAAATAGATTTCAGGTACTTTTGCCATGCATACAAAAAAGTAATTATGCTAAAAAATGTAATTATGCTAATTTTCTCGAAGTGGTAATAATTCCACTACATATGTGTATATCAAAACATCATGCTGTATACCTTAAATATATACATTAAGAAAATTTGAGAGCCAGGCGTGGTGGCGCATGTTTGTAATCCCAGTACTTTGGGAGGCGGAGACCGGCCAGCCTTAGCTCTCTCTCTCTATCTCTCCCTGTCTCTCTCTCTACCTAGGGAGGCCCTCCGCAACTTTGTGAGACCCGGTTTCAAAATAAAGCATAAAAAAATAGGGCCGGGGTGTGTAGCGCGGAGGTAGAACGCCCCTGGGTTCAATCCCTGGCACTGCAAAAAAAAAAAAAAAAAAAAAAAAAAGAAAATTTGAGCTAGGCATGGTGGTGCACACTTTTAATCCCAGTACTTGGGAGGCTGAGACAGCTACTTAGTGAGGCCCTCCACAACTTAGTGAGACCCTGTTTCAAAATAAAAGAATAAAAATAGGACAGGAGTTGTAGCCTAGAGGTAGAATGCCTCTGGGTTCAATCCCCAGTACCACAAAAGAAAGAAAGAAAGAAAATTTGTAAATTCTGTAGCCATTTATCTGAATATTTATGAGTTGATACCCAGAATAGGTGAGAAAAATGAGTATCAAAAGTTTTCAGGATCTTCACATTTGATTATGAAACCATTTTTTCCCTAAACAAAAAGATGCTATAGGCTGGGTGTGGTGGTGCAAACCTGTAATCCCAGTGACTCAGGAGGCTGAGACAGGAGGATTGCAAATTCAAGGCCAACCTGGACAATTTAGCAAGAGCCTGTCTCAAAATATAAACTAAAGGGGCTGGAGATGTAGCTCAGTAGTAGAGTACCCCTGGGTTCAATCCCCAGTATCACACACACACACACACACACACACACACACACACACACACATACTATAAATTCATAATTCTAAACTAGTGCTATTCAAACTGGAAGTGAGAGGAAAATATATTAATAAAATATACGTATAAGAATTAAGCAACAAGGGACATCATAACAACTACCATTTGTCCCAGTTATGTTCTGTTAAATAAGACATGTCTACTTGATTTCCCATCCTATCTTCCCCTATAAATTTGGTGATTAATGATTAAAATGTATATCCTTTTTTATAAAAACTGCATTAACATGCCCCCTTTTTATCCTACCTACTATAATACACAGAGGAAAAGTTATTGCAAAATAAAATATATTTTAAAATAACTAAGTGCTTTGTTGTTTATTTTGGGTAAGGAAAAAAATGTAAGCAGGATAGCCCTAAATAATATACATGACAATTGTATGTAAAATTAAGTTCCTTACTTTTTGAAATCCTATGAGTTCATAATTATCCTGAGCAAGCTACTGAATTGAGTTCCTTTCTAGTAGGTAAAGAAACCAGGTTTGAGATGAATCCGAATACCTAGGCAGTGGGGAGGACAGTAACTGGCAACTCCCATCTCTTTGCAAATAAGAAGTGATGTTGTCTGGAGGTTTCCCAGGAAAAGCTAAGTGAGTAACGTTCAGTTCCAGGGCTTCAAAGGTGTGCAGGGGCTTATAATATGAGTATCTGTCTGTGTGGGCATGTTAAAGCGATTCCTCAGCGGCTCATGTTCAAGAACACTAGAAAATACCTACTGGAATTATTAATGCCTCTTCAGTTTTATTATTGTATTTTTTTATTAACTTGGTAAATTAACTGTTCTTAAGTGGACAGAATAAAAGATAGGGACATGTCTGCACAAGAGTATTATAGATGACCAAAGACGGGGTTTCATGATACACTGTGTGGATGAGTGCCTTTCGTGAGGAGAAGTGGAGCCATCCTAAGAAGAGTGGGGATAAGGAGGCAGACCCTCGCAGCCTCTCCACGGCTCCAGTTCATTTATAACTTTCTTCTATTTCCAATCTTCCTTGAAGAATAGAGGGTCTGATCTCTCGCCTCTCTGTAGTTCAATCCTCAGTGCTATTGGGGAGAGATGGGTCTGCCAGCAAGTGTTCTATAGCCACCGTGTCACATGCAATTCAGCAGTGTGGCCAGAGCATGGACAAACTGGGCTTGATGATGTGACTGGCTTGGAACAGTGTGTCCTGGCCTCCCCTGCTGTGGCTTCAGACTTCTCCTCTGGCCCTGCGTGTGGAAATCTGCATGGCCTATGTTTTAGTATATAAGCTTCGAAAGAATGCGCAAAATGTACATTTTACTAACTCTATAAAAGTATGGACCAGGGCTGTGAAGAATCCGTTGCTCTGACTTTGGAGACTTGACTTACAGCATATGAATTAATAATCGGTAAAATTTAATGATAGTCAAACTTTTTTGAGCAATTAAAAATTTAGTAAATGGTATTTGACTTTTTTCCAATTATAAATTCATTTAACAAGTAAATTCTGAGCACCACTACATGCCAGGCACTGTTCTAGGATCTGCAGTTATAGCAACAAACAAAACTGACAAATACCATGGAAGTAAAATCTAGGTCAGGTGGTTATAAGTGGTGTGGACAAAAATAACGCAGGGAAGGGCAATGGGGTGGGGCTTAGCATCTGCTGAAGAAGGCTTCCCCGAGAGGGTAACCTTTACTGAGTGACGACCTGAAGGAGCAGCTGTGTGGGCATGGAGCAAGAAAGGGCAGACAGGGAAAGGGAGCATGTGCCAAGGCTGGGAAGTGTACTTGGTACAAACAGAAAGCAGGGAGAGCAGGGTGGCTGGCAGAGAGAGGGTGGGATGGGAACACAGTAGGAGATGGGGTCAGAGGCAACAGGTGGTAGTCATGGACTCGGTGCATTGCACCTTGAGGCCTCGGTAAGGGCCTGGCCTTTATTGTGTGAGTGTGTGTGTGTGTGTGTGTGTGTGTGTGTGTGTGTGTGTGAGTGTGTGTGTGTGTGTGTTACTGGGAATTGAACCCAGGGGTGCTCTACCTCTGAGCTACATTCCCAGCCCTATGAGGGTGGATGTAGGAAGACAGGAGATGCTCAGGGGTTCAGGTGAGAGGCGAGGACAGTGGATAGCAGCAGCAGTGGAGGAAGTGAGAAGTGGCCTCTGTTTCTTGAAGGTAGAGCTAACAGTATTTGCTGATAGCTTGGATATGGGGTGTGAACAAATGAGAAGAGTTTAAACAAAGAGAAAATCCCTAAGACTCAGGGCCTGAGCAAATGAAAGGATAAAGTTGCCACCACCTGAGTTTGGAAAGACTGTATAAGGAGCAGGTTTGGAAGGGAAAATCATGGCCTTTTAAATTCAAAATACTAGGGGACCAGAGTGGGGAGAGGGGAAAAGAAAGGATGAAAAGGGGAGGTACTAGGCCAGGCATGGTGTCATGTACCTGTAATCCCAATACTTGGGAGGCCCAGACAAGAGGATCTCAGGTTCAAGGCCAGTCTCAGCAACTTAGCGAGACCCTCAGCAACTTAGTGAGACTCTGTTTCAAAATAAAAATAAAATAGGGCTGGGGGGTCTAGTTCAGAGGTAGAATTCCTCTGGGTTCAATCCCCAGTAGCAAAAAAAAAAGGGAGGGAGAGGGGTACTAGGAATGAAATTGACCAAATTATAGTATGTACACATACAGATATATCACAATGAACCCCACTATTATGTATAATTATAATGCACCAATAAAAAATTAACTAGAAATTTAAAATACCCAATGCATCCAAGTAGAGATACCAAACAGACATTGGATATACAAGTCTGGTGTTCAGGGGGAAAGTCTGAGCTGAAGATATACATTTAAGAATTTATTTGAAGCCCAGTAAATGAGTGCAAATTTGCTATTCAAAATATTTAACTACCAGTTAAATGGTACTAACCCATCAAGGCACTGGAGCACGGTTCTAAAGGGTCAGGTATTAACCTTTTAGAAAAAGATCCTGGGCAGGTCCAAGGGTCCCAGAGTAAGGCCATTGTGGGAAAGGGTGGGCAAGGGCACTAGAAGGTGTGGAGAACAGCACGTAACAACCCGAAAGCATTTTAACAAGAAGTATAGCATGCCAGTATGCAGCAGCTGGGAACAAGCTCTGAAGGAACATAGAAAAGGAGAAAGAGAAGAAAAATACTTCAAAATAACTAGAAGAGTCTGTAGGTTCCCAATATAGAGAGAAGATAAATGCTTGAGGAAATGGAAATGCTAATCACTTTGATTTGATTTTTATACATTGCATGTATGCATATTATCAAACTGTACCCCATAAACGTACAAATAATTCTTGACAATTAAAAATAGTAATGCTAGAGAAAAAATTGGTGGGGGAAAGAAGTAGAACAAGAAGAGGTGCAAGGACTGAGCGCTGGGCAGGCCAGTATTTAGAGGCCATGGAGAAGGGAGGGTTAGCAAAAGACACCAAGAAGGAACAGGCAATAAAACGGGAGAAACATCCGGATAATGCAGTGGCCCAGGAGAACAGGGACTTCTGGGCCAGTTTGCCTGAGGTGGGCCAAGCTGAGGCCTGTGTCTCAGGGTAATCAGTAGTAGTGTCAATCTTTCACACTCAAACACTGATAAACTATGTGGTCTGCCCACATAGAAGCCAGGTGAAGAAATGGTTCCCATGGAAGGAATGATCGAGTACTTACAGTATTGCTGCTAAATGAAGTAAGAAGTGAGAACTGGCCCCTGGCGTTGGTGTCATGCAGGTCACTGGGAACTTATCGAAGCAGCTTCAGTGCCACGGGGGCATGAAAACCTGAGGTCAAAGGAAAACGGGAGGAGAGGAATTGGTGACAGCAAATACAGACAAGTTTCTTTAAAGATGTTTTGCTGTTGAAAAAAAAGGCAGAAAATTGATCGGGAGTGGGTGGTTGAAGGGAAGGCAAGTCAGGACGGGGTTTGGGTTCGATGGGGAAACTGTCGGAAGCTTGCTGATTGGGGATGACCTAAAGGGAAGAGGAAAATTGATGCCGAAGGAGAAAAAAGGCAGCAGCGATATCAAGACTGTATTTAGAAGCCGGGCGTGGTGGCGCACGCTTGTAATCCCAGTACTTTGGGAGGTGGAGACCGGAGGATCCGGGTTCGTGGCCAGCCTCAGCTCTCTCACTCTCTCTCTCCCTGTCTCTCTCTCTCTTTCTCTCTCTCTCTCCTTAGTGAGGCCCTCTGCAACTTCGTGAGACCCGGTTTCAAAATAAAGTATAAAAAAATAGGTATGGGGGTGTAGTGCGGAGGTAGAACGCCCCTGCGTTCAATCCCCAGTACCGCAAAAAAAAAAAAAAAGACTGTATTTAGATTTATGTGACCTCTGGGTACTTGGCTATCATGGGCCCCTTTCTTCACTAAAAAAATAAATAAATAAATAAATAAATAAAAAATAAAGCTGATCCTAGTACTTGGGAGGCTGAGACAGGAGGATCGCAGGTTCGAGGACAGCCTCAGCAACTTGGTGAAACCCTGTTTCAAAAAAGAAAAAAAAAGGGATAAAAAGGGCTGGAGGTGTAGCTTAGAGGTAGAATGCCCTTGGGTTCAATCTCCAGTACCATACACACAAAATAAATTTAAAAACAAATTTTATGATGATGTATAAAATGAATATACTAATATTACATATTAAAACTCTTTATTATATTCATATTTCATATTTTCTTCTGATTTTGAAGGGACCCCTAAACATATCATGTTCCCTAGGCACTGTACCTATTATGCCCATGACTCCATCTGCCCTGAGCTAATAGGTGAATAGAGGCAGGGTGCGGTGGCACACATCTGTAATCCCAATACTTGGGAGGCTGAGAAAGGATTGCAGATTAGAGGCTAGTGCACAGTAACTTAGTAAGACCCTGTTTCAAAATAAAAAATAAAAAGGGCTGGGAGTACAGTTCAGTGGTAGAATGCCCCTGAGTTCAATCTCTAGTAACACAATAAAGGAAGGAAAGAAGGAAAGAAGGAAAGAAGGAAGGAAGGAAGGAAGGAAGGAAGGAAGGAAGGACCATTGACTCCTCCTGACATTTTACGTAATTTATTTCATAAGTAAAATTTATTTTATGAGTTTACATAA
The DNA here is from genome assembly GCA_004027185.1 of Glis glis. Classification (NCBI taxonomy): domain Eukaryota; kingdom Metazoa; phylum Chordata; class Mammalia; order Rodentia; family Gliridae; genus Glis; species Glis glis. Next base: position 16,178 of record PVJS01038036.1, read on the forward strand.
TTTGTTTTTACTAATTTGTTTTACTAGATTTGTTATTAGCATTTATGTTACAGCCTTCTACAAAACATTTATGGGAGAAATGGAGAGATGCTGATCACAGGGTACAAAGTTACAGATATATAGAACAGATAATCTAGAGATCTAACGTATAGCATGAGGTAACTTAGTGAGACCCTGCTTCAAAATAAAAAAATAAAAATGGCCGGGCGTGGTGGCGCACACTTGTAATCCCAGTACTTTGGGAAGCAAAGACTGGAGGATCCGGGTTCGCGGCCAGCCTCAGCTCTATCTCTCCCTCTCTCTCTCTCTCTCTCCTTAGTGAGGCCCTCCGCAACTTCGTGAGACCCAGTTTCAAAATAAAGTATAAAAAATAGGGCCGGAGGCGTAGCGTGGAGGTAGAACGCCCCTGCGTTCAATCCCCGGTACCGCAAAAAAATAAAAATAAAAATAAATAAATAAAATAAAAATGGCTGGGAGTGTAGCTCAGAGTTAGAATGCCCCAGGGTTGGAGTATAGGAGCACAGGTAGGTGGATAGGTAGGTACAGGTATGGGAGCTGGTGCAAGGTGTTGGATTTAGTTTTTTCCCCGATTGTTTCTTTTTTCTCAATGCATAGTAAGCACAGTCATAAGCTGAGAGTAAGTAGAGCAGAGGAGGTTTGGTGGTTTGAGGGGAGAGGAAACATATGCAACAGCCACCTAGGAGTGTGGGAAAGCGAACGGACCTGGAAAAATGTAGTAAGATTCCAGGACAGCACTAAAAGCCCCCTGAGGTTAGGAGAGGAATTTAAAATGAGACCAATCAGCATGAGTTGTATGGTTTTCCTCCAGCCACATTCAGCCATATAGCTGCAGGATCAGTGTGGGAGGAGAATTGGATTCAAGCAGGGATGGAGTTTGCCAAGTATGACAAATTAAGAGGTAGCAGGGCAGTAAAGGTGTATGCAAAATGATTGTAATAATAGGACCACGCCATGTAAGCTGGGTAAGGATGGAAGTGGGCTATGAAGGGAGTGGGGGACACTGAAAGGATGGGAGGTTGGACTGTAGTTCCTGGTGGGTTGAAAATAGCTGAAGCAAAGCTCTACAGGAACTGAATTGAAAAGATGGCCCCGGATGGTGTGAGAATGGGATGCTTGAAATTGAGATGGTAGAGGGATGTGCAGTTATTATTAGTAAGGAGGCCTACATGTAACACATGAATATTTTATTTGCTGTGCAGAATTCAAATAAAATTCTACTACTTCATACATTCTCCAAAGGTAATACCGGTAACAATTTCATATATATGTTAAATGCATGTTTATGTATACACACACATACATTACTTCAGTGTTGGCTTATTTTTTTATATAAATGGGCTCATACTATATATATTATCCCGTGTCTTGTTTTTCATTTAACAATGCATTCTGGAATTTCCATGATTTTTTATATAGGTCTACGTAATTTTTAACGGTTTTACTTTTTCTTTCAAATTTAATGAACTTCCTATTGAACTATCTATAGAATATTCTAGACATGTTGGATATCAATAAACTCAGGCTCTGGGTCCCTCACTTTCACACACTTCTTTCAGGGACCCTGGGTGAGGGTTCGCAACATGTCCACATAGGTTTTTGCTAAATTTGCAAAAGTAAGATGCGTCAACATAATTGGCTAAGACTGGAATCTCTTTCCAAGATTCTTCCAGGACACTTTTCCTCTGCTAGATGCTGTTGGAGAAGCTACGAGCATTCAAAAATAAATATTCACTTCTAACTCAATTCACTTTTGAATAAATATGCATTTTCATACATAATTTTGTATTCTTTTTTCTTAGAGGGGGCTTTACAATTGAATAAGCTTCAGGCCTTACAAAACTTGGATCTGCCTCTGCACGCTTACCAATTGTCACTTAATAGCCTATTTCCTTAAGGATGTCTAGGTTCCAGACTACTTCTGGCTGCCCCAGACAGAAGTATCTGGTGCTGAACCATAAAGCAAAAGTCTCAGGCTCTTCCCTGTGCCTTCTCTCCTCCCCCCTCCCTCTCCAAAAGCCAATACCCAGGTGGCCAGGGGCTTCTCACTGGTCTGGATGTCAGGCTCTGTACACCTAAACCAAATTCTTGTGGCATCAATTCTGTACACTAATTAGTATAAAGTTCTCTGACCCTCGAATTGATTTTAGGTAGTTACAAAACCATGCAAATAACTCTGTCTCCAATGGACTAATTTGGGGTGTTTATTTCTATCATTGTCACCTTAATCTCTGTATCAAAGCAGATAGTCATTAACTCAGAATTTTAGATGTACTTGATAATTTAGAAATCACTTAATCCCATACTTTTATTTTATAGCTTTGAGAGCTGAGGCACAAAAGAGAAGGACCTATGACTGTTGGTAATTCTAAGGGGAAGGATAATCATTTCTTAAGGAAGGCCCAGCCCGGTGTTAAGTGTAAGGTGAGCAGATCAAGTGAGGCAGGTCCCAGCTTGGAGAGAGAAAGCTGCTAACCACACACTCTTGTAAAATTCAGACACATTCTCTCCTGCTAACAGACACTAATGACTATAATAAATTAAAGAGGGTTTAGTTAGGCAATAAACGATTACAGTTAACACAGGGTATAAACTTGATGCCCTAATTAATGTATTGACCAATAGAACCCTGGTTCTACTTCAGCCATAATATATTTTTATATGTACTAGGACCGAACCATATTCAACATTCAAATAATAGTTTCACCAAGGGGAAGGTATTAGGAAAACACAGTGAGACTCTGGCGTTTTGTCACACTTCCCTCTAGGAATGATGATACTTTGACTCACCTCACAGTATTATGAAGATTAATAAGATTATACCTATAAGTATTCTAAGCTCTCTGGATTTAAAAACTCAAGTTGGCTGGAAGTAACGTTTCCTTTATGTCTGATCTGAATGGTGGCGCAGTCCTGGAGTTCTGACCAGCAGAGTCCAGGAAAGACGACACACAGACACTTCAGTACAGATGGTGCAGCTTCCTCTTTATTATCCTCTCTCTCAGCTTCCTCCTTCAGCTTCTTCCTCCGCTTCCCTCCTTTATTAACATCCGCCAACCGCTTATATTATGAACGAGCAACCCCTCCCCAATCACGCCAGAAGCAATCCTCCAATCACACCTCTCTCACGCCACATACACGCAGGCCAGGCCTCCTCTCATAGGCTCTCCAGCATCAAGCACGCAATGAGCATGCACCAAACGCGTGCGCTTCTCAACTGCGCACGTGCTAGGTCTGGTAAACAAGCGCGGGTCACGAGACTTGGCAGCCCGCCACGGCGCCATCTTGGCTGGCTCGACCGAGCCCAGCTTCCCACATCTCCCCCTTCTTGTTTTACCAGAAAATTAAGAGGCTTGTGACCGTGCCTGGCTTAGGTTGTCACCAATCATCCCTCATCCTTACCCGTCATCAGCTCAGCAACATC
>PVJS01038037.1:0-19611 GCA_004027185.1 Glis glis
AACCTGGATCCTCCGGTCTCCACCTCCCAAAGTACTGGGATTACAAGCATGCGCCACCACACCCTGCCCCTAGGTCTGAATCTTGACCTTGTCCCTTACTGTCACCAGGACCTGGGCAGGTTGTTTAAACTCTGCTTTAATTTTCTCATTGGAGAAAATAATTGCATCTGCCTCATAATATTATTGAGGAAATTAAATTAGTTAATCCATCTAAGACACTTTATTTTTTTGTTGGGTTTTTTTGTTTTGTTTTTATTTAGATTTTTTTTGGGGGGTAGTGGGGATTGAACCCAGAGGCATTCTACCTCTGAGCTATACCCCAGCCTGATTTTTTATTTCTTATTTGGAAACAGGGTCTCACTAGTTTGCTGAGAGCCTCACTAAGTTACAGAGGCTGGCTTCAAACCTGCGATCCTCCTGTCCTCAGCCTCCCAAGTACTGGGATTACAAGCATGTGCCACCACGCCCTGCTCATCTAAGACACTTTTTTTAATTGGTGCATTGCAATCATACATCTTGATGGGTTTCAGGATGGTAAAAGTATACATGCATGCATAAGTCAATTAGCCCTCCCCCAATTCTCACCCCCATTCTTTCCCCCTCCCTCCTTCTCGTGCTCAGCATAGTAGTTGACTTTGGTATATTCATGTATGTACATCCTGTGCATTAGGGCATTTCCCTCTTCTCCCCTCCCATCTTCCTCAGTTAGGTCACCTTCTTTACTCATCTGAGGTTTTCTCCATCACCCACCCGTGTCCTCCAGGGGGGCCTTGGCTCACCCACCCATGTCCTCAGTGCTGGGGTGCTCCAGGGTGGGGCCATAGCTCTCCCGCCCATGTCCTCAATGCTGGGGTGCTCTGGGGCGGGGCCATAGTCTGGTGACCTCAGACACTTTGAAGGTTGGTATTCATCGTCGTCATTGTCGTCGTCATCATTATTATCATCATCATTTCTATATTTTTCTAGTTCCAAGGTAAGTACACAGCATGTGACATGTGCTGTTTATGGAAAAAACTAAAACTAACAATTTTTATGGAAGTAATAGTTAAAAATAGGGGAATGTAACTTTGACTTCCCCATTCTCCAAGAAAACAAAGACATACATATGTAAAAAGTCCATAGAGTCAATAAAATTCCAAAGACTACCCTGATTCCCAAGGGTGGTCCAGTGTCCCAGAGGCAAGAAAAGAGACTGTTTCAAAGTAAAGGGGACTAGTGATTGGTTCCACATGTTTTAGAAAGATAAAGGAGATAGAAACTGAGATGAGGCAGTTTGGATTTGGGCCCTGGGCACCCTCTCAAAGAAGACTGCCCTTTTAGTGGAAAGGGAATGACAGGAGTCACACTGCTAGGGGTGGAGTGGCTGAGGAAGTACTGAGGAAATAAGAACATGGGTGCAGACCATCTCCTCAGGAGATGTGACAGGGAAGAGGTGGGTAAAGTGTGATGTTGGTGAAGGAGAGAGCTTTAGTTTCCTAAGAACTTTGATTTACCAGTCTTCCCTTTCAAGAGGATAAATTCCACCTCTACCAAAGAAAATGAGTGCTTGTCACCTCTTGTAACCAACTTCTCTACTTAATAACCACCAGTGCCTTGCCAAGAATAAATAAGGTGATAACAGCCTATTGGAAATGTCTGGGGCTTTTTTTGGTTGGATTTTCTTTTTGCATTGTTCCATTTACTTGAAGAAACCCATTGTTCCACTATTCTTGCCACATTTTCAAGGTGAGGAGACAGACATACAGGAAAAGAGCTGCTTGCTAACACTTGAAAGGAATGCATTGAATGCTTGAGTCAGAGGTACTCATAAAGACATTAGTCAGTTTTACATGGCTCACTGTGAGCCATTGCAAGTTTAAAATTCCAAGTAAACTGATTTCATTAATAAGGTAAGTACTGAATGTTAACTTTTAAATGGTACTATCTTTTCTAATTAGAAAAATGAAATCAAACTTCATGTAGAAATTGTTAAAATTAGAGCCGGGCATGGTGGCGAATGTTTGTAATCCCAGTATTTGGGAGGCTGAGACAGGAAGATCGCAGGTTCGTGGCCAGCCTTAGCAACTTAGTGAGGCCCTCCACAACTTAGCGAGACCCTGTTTCAAAATTTAAAAAAATAAAATAAAATAAAATAGGGCTGGGGGTATAGCTCAGAGATAGAATGCCCCTGGGTTCAAACCCCAGTGCCACAAAAAAAGAAAGAAAAGAAATTGTTAAAATTATAAAGTAAAACACAAAGATTAAAAATTTCCATAATTCTACCACCCAGAAAAAGTATTGCTGATATTTTAACATATGTTCAACCAGTTTTTTCCTACACATATGTGTGTATGTGTGTAGGTACATACACATGCATAGATTTTTACAAAATTTATAACATGATCTACATTCTATCCTGCCTTGTCTCATTCAGTATCAGATCATAGATTTTGTTCCAAGTTTTTAAGCATCTCCTGAAAACATGGCTTATAATGATTACATATTCTGTTTATTTTATTTGATCATTTTATTTTTGTTGGACATTTATAGGACATTTCCCCCTTCTTATTGCATTATAAATAACACCGCAAAAAAACTTCTTGTCTACCAGTATTTGACTCTTAGTATAATTTATTAAGGAAGGAGTGCTAGAATGATTACAGTAATATAATGCTCCTCATCAAAAAACACATGTTGTTACTCATTTTCCAGCAGTTAATAATAACTGACACTCCCACCACCAATGCACCATGGCACCAGTCTCCCTGCATTCACCACGCCAGCATCCCTAGGATCATTTTTCAAATGATATGGGAGACATAATTCCCATTTCTATTAGCATTTTTATTTGCTCATGAATCTTTTTAACATTCTTTATAGTACAATTATATTTCTTATTTTTATGTTGTTTGGGCATTATTTTATTGGTGACAGAACGTTAGTTTTCTTAATGATTTTATAGCTCTCCTTATCAGAGTAATCTTAACCATTTGGCCACATTTTTCTTTTAATTTGGATGGCACTTTACATTCCTGTATAGCTAAACATGTTATATGGTCAAACCTTGTACATCAGAATGTTGATTTTGTTTAAATATTTGGCACTTCTTTGTGGCTTTTATTCTTAGAATTCTCTTAATCTAAATCAGATTAATTTCATTCATGGTTTCCTTTTAAAACATGGTTTCTTATGTTTAACTCTTTAATATATCTAGAATTTGCTTTAAAATATATCTAGAATTTGCTTTAAAATATAAAATAAAGTTTTAACTTTATATTTTCCAAATATCACCTAATTATCATAGCACAATTTTATTAAATATAACCCAATAATCCTTTCTACCACTGACCTGTGGGACAACCTTTATTATACACTAATTCTTCTATGTACTAAGGTTGACTTCTTTATTTTCTATTCTGTTCTATTGATCTGTTTATTGTTCTGGTGCTAATAGCATAACATTTTTTTTTTTTTGGTACTGGGGATTGAACCCAGGGGCATTCTACCTCCGAGCTACACCCCAGCCCTGTTTTTTATTCTTTATTTTGAAACAGGGTCTCACTAAGTTGTGGAGGGCCTCACTAAGTAGCTGAGGCCGACCGCGAACCCGGATCCTCCTGTCTCAGCCTCCCAAGTACTGGGATTACAAGTGTGCGCCACCACACCCGGCTACAGCGCAACATTTTGATTAGCTTTAAAGTAGGTTTTGGTACCTACTAATGTATTTGATTAAGTTTGGCTTCCTATACCTTTCCTTCCCTAGGGACTAAATCTGTCTGTTCCTACATTAAATTCCCCAATTTATGCAGAAAATACAAGTCTTTGATACCCAATGATGCCATTCAACTTTTCTAACTGACTTCTTGACTCCTTGTGCCCATTCATTCTCTGGTGATGGAGGTGTACTGGGCCCAGCCATCTTCCTACTAGGAGAGATTGAGAAGCAATCTCCCTGAAGTAACAGTAAGTATCATTTTGAACACAGGGCTTCCCAACCTATGTATTAAAAATATGTGAATGACAAATAGTCAAAAAGAGGATCTCTAAGTTTTCAGCTAAACCAACCAAATGGGTTTCTCCTTGGATTTGTAGCCTTTCAATTATAAATCTTAATTGAACAGATACCTTAATTGAAAATAAAGATGATTTCTTTTCACCAAAGTATCTAGCAAAATATATTCAATTTGGTAATTGGCCCTATGAAAACAAGAAGCTTTACTGTGTTGACACTATTATTTTCTAACTTGACTAATTAAGTTCCCTTCTTTAGTAAAATAGTGCTTCCTTCTCAATTTTCAAAGATTCTCACAAATGAAATCTTTTTTCAGCAGGGAGAAAGATTTAAGAGGCTGTTCCTTCTTGGGAAGAAGTAGGAACACAAAGGTTATTTGCTGAAAATCTCTACTTCTCTCAGGTTCATGATGATCCAAAAAAGAGGCCTTAAGCACTTTCTTATTAAGAGAGAAAAAAAATCTGCATGCAGGGCCATTATGTTGAGGATGCATTTCTTTAATCATGACTTAGCACTAACAAATGTTTTTCTGGACAGTAGAAAACTAGATGTTTAGATCTTGCCAGGTCACTTCCTCAACTTCATTGGCTCAGGCACAAACTTTAAAATTTCTCTTCCCTTAAACTATTCCAGTCTAAACATATCACTGACTAACCGTGCATGTGCAACCCAAATGTCAGCATTCTCCACAAGCTTAGTAAAGTGTTTTCTCATAAGGAAAACCCAGGAATTCATATTCCACTGAGATTGTTTCCATTTAAAAACATTAACATTGATTAACCCTGAAAAAAACTGTATTTTATAAGAGAAAGCCAAGATTTTGTCTCATTTGAAAGGTTTGTGGCCCATTTGAAGGAACTCCAGTAAGCAATCTTGCATCTTATAAGTTCAAATATAAAAATATGACCATATTTAATTGAGCCTAATGAGCTTCTCTTCATTTTATTTGTGAAATAATTGGAGAAAAATAGTATGCTTATTCTCATTTAAAATAAGCTTATGGGAGCTAAATTTCCCTCAAGATCCAGTTTTCAATCTTATTGTTATAATATGAGGGACCTTGAAGCCATATTTACCATTTCTTTGTGTCCATGTCTAATGCCTCAGATTAATCGGTCCACAATATTAAAGCTCATGTCGCTGATCCAAAATTTCTGAGAAATCAGCAGTGATTTGAAATTTGTTTAGACTGACTTTGACTTAATAATAAATTTTCCTATAGTTTCTTCTCAAGTAGCATTTAGGCTAAAGGTTTACATAAACACTTAAAAGAGATTTCTGGTGAGTTGAAAAAGTAAGCGTTACATAGGATAGTCCAGCTATAATGTTAAATAATCTGTCATTAAAATGAATTAGATAGAGAAGTTCACTAAAGAGAGACCCAGAGATTCAGTGTCCAGAGCCCAGAGTAACAAGGAAATAAGCAACAATGATTTAGTGAACTAGAAAGTCGATCAGTAAGAAAATTTCAAAACTGAAACAAGAAGAGAAAAAATATGGAAAAGTCAGAATAGAATGTGAATTGTAGAGATTATAGTATGTATGCGTGCACATGTGTTATTTGAGCCACTGGGGGATAAAAGAGAGAAAGTGTAACAGAAATAATATTTAAAAGGCAATGGTTTAAAGAGCAATATAAAAATACAGAAGATTCAAACTACTAAAGTCAAGAACATAAAGGGATTTTCTGCAGACCTTCTGGAGATAAAAATGATTATATGGGAATACTATGAACAACTATATGCTGACAACTTAGAAAAATGAAATGGTTGATTTCCTAGAAAGACATAAATGATCAAAACTCACTGAAAAAGAACTAGAAAACCTGAATAGTCCTATAACAGAGATTCAAAACCTCTCAAAAAGAAAATCCCAGGTTCTAACATTTTCCATGATAATTTCTACCACACATTTAAAAAAGAATACCACTTCTGCACAAATTCTTTCACAAAATAGAAGATAAACAATTACCAACTTTTGGTCAAAAATATATGGAAAAATCCTAGCAAACTTAATGTAGCCAACTATAAAATGAGTTGTGATCAAGTGAGATTTATTCCAAAAATGCAAAGTTGGTTTAACATCCAAAAGTTAATTAATATAATACACTATAGTAATAGAATAATACACTATATTAATAGAAAAATACAAAAACTTTATTATCATTTCAATAGGCACAGAAAAAAATTGATAAAATTTAACACCCTATGACTCTAGTCATAAAGTCAATATGTTCAAAAAACTCCAAGTAAGACAAATATAAACAAATATATGCCTAGGTACATTTTTATTGAATTTAATTTTATATACTTTTTATAGGTGCACTGTAGTTTCACATCAAAAAGTAGTTCAGTGATAGGGGTATATACATGCACACAGCATTTGGTGAGCTTCCCCCTGATTCTCCCCACTTTCTCCCCTTCCCCATACATGATATTGAGATTGGCATCAAACAGTGAATAACCGAAGACAAAGAAAAAATAATAAACCATGCAAAAAGGACATTAATTTTTAAGGGGCCAAATTAAGATTGACTGACATCCCACTTCTATACAGAAAGGATGGAAACTATAGGAAAATGCAGTCATGATGCTAAAATGCTAGGGAGAAAAACTCCTTAAAATTCTATACGCAGCAAAGATAGATTTAAGATCAACGTGAAATAAAGATGTTTCCAGTTAACAATAACTGGAGGAACTACTTGCTAGATGGCCTAAGGAAAAAATTATACATGTAATTCTTCAGGCAAAAACAAAATGATCCTAAATGAAACATGAAAATCCAGTAGGGAATGAAGAACAATGGAAAGTCCTAATACATACTTACCCTTTGGCCATAGTTACTAAGCAGAATATATGCATATCCTATGAACTAGTAATTCCTCTTCTAGGTATAACATCCTTCATAAATGCAGGCTTATATGCACCAAAAATTATATATGAATAATATATATATGAATAGTATATATAATAGTAGCACTATTAAAAATGCACAAATATTTAAAAAATCAAATAGAAGGTTCCCATGGTCTTTGCAGACCCCTATGTGGTGCTTCTCTGTTAGTTCCTTGGTAAATCAAGCTTGCAAGTGGCCCTTAAATGATATGAAACTATTAGATCTTGACCTCTACTTCAAATGCCTCTTTGAGAGTAAAGGGCCTAGTAACATCTTTAAAAACCCCACTAGGGATTCATATTTCAAAAAACATCTCAAATGTGATTTTCCTAAAATATTTAATGTAAAACTCTTTTAATCTTAATTATACTCCAATGCAGAGGATAAGAAATAGTGATTTTGTATTAAAATTATGAAATAGGGCTATGTTTATGAATATTGTCTTTGGAAGGAAATAGAGTGTCAATGAGAATCACTAACATTGATTGCACATGAATGTAGCTAATATTCATGCCAAAATAAGTTATTGCTCACTTCCTTAAGGATCTATGTCCTGTCTACAATAGACAGGGTGTCTCTTCACACCCCAAGGCTTTGCATGTAAGTGCAGGCCCCTATAATCTCCCATCATGCAGACCCATTATTTGGGCCTTCCGTTTGCAATTACATTGTACACACCCAAATTCATACAGGAGGGGGGAAAAAGAAGAGAGAGATAGAGAAACCGAATTCCATGGCCTGAAGGACTCACTTCATAGTTAATCAGGCATGTTGCACAGGCAGAAATGATGGAGCATGCCAAAGCCATTTGTTCTGCCTCAGATGATCCCCCTCCTTTTGTGGTTGGGTATGATATATATCATCATCTTCAAGGTTGTGGATTTTGGCTGCAGAAAACAAGTTCACACTCTTCTAAGAGAGTAAGCGAAAGAGAAAAAAAAATCTCCCTTTTTCCAGTGTCACAAGAAAGCCAAACACTTGACTGCATCTATTTGATATTTTCTGGCTGGAGCTCCATCTCATGGCCTAAACTGTATAAGCAGAATTGGAATCAGAAGCTGATAAACCTGCCATGGAGAGGGGGAATCCACACCCTGAGTTTCTGCAGATCCTCTGAGCCAACCCCAGGCCTGCCTCTCTATGTTATAAGAAAATTTGGGGAATGACAGATATATTCATTATTTTCATTGTAGTGACAGTTTGATGAGTATATGCATATATCAAAACTTTTCAAATTATACATTTTAAATATATACAGTTTATCATATGTCAACTAAACTTCAATAGAGATGTCTAAATAAAATATATAAATCTACTTCATCAACAGTTCTTGAGCTGAGCACCGTGGTGCATGCCTGTAATCCCAGTACTTGGGAAGCTGAGACAGGAGGATGGCAAGTTTAAGGCCAGCCTCAACAACTTAGAGAGGATCTCAGCAACTTAGCAAGACTCTGTTTCCAAATAACGAATAAAATTGGTTTGGGGTTGTACCCCAGAGATAGAATGCCCCTGGATTCAATCCTCAGCACCACAAAAAAAAACCTTCCCTTCCTAGATCCTATAGTCATTTACCTTTGCAAGAGAAGAACACATAATTTTGTCTGATGGAGCATAGAATATATTAGGAAAAAAGCAGAAGAGGACAACTAGAAAGGAAAGATTTGTGGACATCCTTAAATGTCAAATTTAGGAATTTGCACTTAATCAGGTAGACGATGAATATCATACGAAGGGAGTTTTTTCTTTGGAAAGGATTATATGGTCAGAGTTACACTGGATGATGCTAAATTTGGTGGGAGTGTTTCAAAGTATATTGGAGGAGATTCTAAATGTGTTTCAGAATTCTAAAGATTGTTTCAGAAGCTTTTGTTTATCCCTGATTCATTAAATAAAATTTGAGCCAAAGTGATGCCTATACTATTTGCAAAAAGAGGAGTTGATTGGGAACAGGCAGTATTAATTAGTTTAAATTCATAGAAACACTTTCACTCATTTAGTAGTGATTTGTATTTACACCAGTATGGCTTATATTAGTAGAGCTTAGATGGAAATCCACTGGTAAATCTGTGAGGGAAATTGTTTCTCATTTCTCAGAAATATGATTTATCCCCAAACCATTGTCTTACATAAAATATTCCTACATGCATTATTTTTAGGGTCACCCAAGATGTCTGTTATTCCAAATTCAAATGTTTAATTTTGCTATCCAGTCTACTTTTTAAAATCAGAACTGCCAAATGTACATAAAGTGTCCACTGAGAAGTTTATAGTTTCATTGGGAGAGTAAAAGAATTAGAGCACTTTCCACACAAAGAAACCTCATATCCTGCCAGAAAAGATCATATCCAAATCCAACAGAGGTCATGGTGAAATATTATTGTCAATCAAAAAATTTCAATTAAAAATGGCCATATCATCTACCCTCAAGGATAAGAGTTTAGTCTATTCATAAAATAAGAACAGGATATTTTAAGGGACAGTAAGAAACTAAGAAAGTGCTCTTAAAATTTCAAAATATGATAGCAAAAATAAAAATTATAAACATAAATTGGAATATAAAATAAAAGAAATATTCCTAAAAATAAAATAAAAAAGACAAAAAGAATATAGTAATATTAAAGAATCAAGGATGTCACAATCTATTTGGGTTTCAGGACAGATAGGGGGAAAAAAAGAAAATTCTACAAAACTTAAAGGCACAAGTTTCCCAATTGAAAACATTCAAGACAATAAAGATTTTAAAAATCCATTCTAAGAACCCTCAACATGAACTTTTAGGGGAAAAGAGATGATCTTAAAAGCTTTTAGAAAAAGAAAAAAAAAGAGTAGGTCACAAAGAATCAACAGGAATGCCACTGGACTTCCCAACAGCAGTATTGGAAACCAGAAAATTAAGAGTACTCCTTTAAAATTCTTGGGAAAAATATTTTGTACTTAAAAGTTTGTCTCATCAAGCTATCAAGATAGTGTGAGGATAGAATGGAAGCAATTTTAGACATTCCTAGTTTCTAATTAATTATTTCCCAAGAACCCTATCTCTGGAAGCTATCGGAGAATATGCTTCACCAAAATGGAGGGAGGGCAAGGAAAAGACATAGAATAGAAAATGAGGATCTTACACAGGAACAAGGAACAGAGAATTCATGGAGCTTCCACAAAGTGAGTCCCAGGATGACAGCTGTCATCCCACAGAGAAAATCTAGATTGGAGTAATATTACAGAGGGTGCCAGAAGAGAAGTCTCTAGAAGGAAAAAAAATGGAAATTACAAATTACCTGACCAGTTTAACCATACTGGAAATTGTAAAAAGTGGTAATTGGGTGACGTGAGGAAACTTGGTTTTAGGTTCAAAGAAAATTAAGCAAATAAAAGAATGAAGACAATTATTAACTCCAGGAAATGTGGATGGCAAAGGGCACATAGTCATGTACCTGAAGGGTGAATGATATGTACTGTTTTCACAAAGATGAAAATACTTCATCAAAATTTGCATTGTAATTATGCTGGTAAAAGTAAGATGCAACAGAGTTAAAATCCTTATGATCCACAATAGGAAGTCAGTAGACAATGTCTAAAAGTGAAAAATCAGAAGAATGTTCTGTAAATGTACTTTTATCTAGAATTAGGGAGTTAATTTATTCTGAAGAAGCAACTGAAAAAATTAAGAGTAGATGAGTCCGGATAGTGGGATGGATGAAAAACGAATGGCATAGGGAACTACTTTTTTCATTATAAGCTTTGAAGCACTATTTAAATGTTTAAATTATCTTTGAGTATTTGGTTCCTTCACTGTTTTCATACTCTTCACAAATGTCAGCATGGCTAGTCATCCTCCCTTCAAGGTGTACAAACCATGTTGGTTAGTAAATAATTCTTCATTTTCTTTCCAACTTTTGCCAAAGTTGGAAAGAAAAGACACTGTAGAGTCTTGCCTTTCTTGCTGGTCATAGAAGTCTAGTTTTCAAATTCAAAACTTGTTTCTAAATGCTGTTTAAAGTTTGGGCTCAAATGTATTTTTAGTCTTTCAGCAATTTCTCCTGAACTGTTTAAATTTTTGCTGGTTGATAACTATCATATTTGAAGTTACCCAAAAAGCTCCATTGGATAAGTTATATAATTACATAGATCATTAATTCATCAACAGCAAGATTTATTTAGAGTATAGACAAACTTCAGTAACTATGGAAATCTGATTATATTTAGGAGGTTGGCTTGCTTTACTTTGTTTTGCTTTTGTTTTGTTTTGCTTTGCTTTGTTTTCTAGGTCTAACCAACTAAAATTTCTTGAGTTGATTCAGCTTGAGGTCATCTTTTCCTTACAATTACTAATTCCCACAATATCAGACAACTAAAAGTATGTCTTACTAAAAGTTTGTTTAGTATAAAGTTGCCTTTAGAAAAATATCCTAGGAATCACCTAAAAGTTTTTATAATGCTTTAATTGTTCATATCTTGCCTAAACCTATATTCGCCAATACTAACGACTAGTGGTGTTTTTCCAACTAAAGACATAATACAATTTGTATCCAACTCTACAGAGTATTCAAATGGAAATGTCAGCTGAGGCCCAAGGGTCAAGATACCAAAAGGAGTTACAAAATAATTCAAACTAGGTGTTTTAATATCAGTTAAACAACTTAGACATATCTAGGACTATTATAACTTGAATTGTGTCCCTTCCAAAAAAGATATATGGAAGTCCTAATCCCCCAGTACCTCAGAATATGACCTTATTTGGAAATATGGTTATTGCATGTGTTAGTTAAATGAGGACATACAGGAATAGGATGGGTCACTAAGTCAGTATGACTAGTGTCCTTATAAATGTCCATGTGAAGTCAGACAGAGAGGACATCATGAAAAGACAGAAGTAAAGGAATGCCTCTATAAGCCAAGGAATGTTGAAGATTGCCAGCAAATGACCAGAAGCTGAGAGTCGGCAAGGGAAGGACTCCCCTATAGGTTTCAGTGAGTGTGATCCTACAAACACTTTGATTTGGGGCTCCTAGTTTCCAGAACTAAGACAATAAATATCTGCTGTTTTAAGCCACCCAGATTGTGGTACTTTATTATGGTAGCCCTAAGAAAGCAATGAAAGGGTAAAGGGTATTAAAAGATGAAATTTAAGAGTTTTTGTTTTATTTTGGTTTTGTCTTTTGAAATAAATATTTATTTAAAGCAAACCACTTGTGTACCAAGAGTCAGTGAGAGATGTGGGGTGTGCTTTCCCCACACGTAGAAGGAGGTCAAAGAGACCAATGAGAGGGCTTAGTATATGCTTCTTAGAATCTGAGACAATTACAATGGATTGATATATGATATGGAAAAACATGTAAGGAATACAAAAGCAAATGGATATAATTATCAGCCCAAGGCAGAAAGTCAGAAACAGAATATGTTTTTTAAAAAAATTACATTTTCACTGACAGCAGAGGCAAAGATTCTGAGTATTTCTCATGAACGAGATATGAAAGAGAAAGAGCCAATCTGAAGCCACTACAAATTCTGCCAAAGATGAATACCTAGAAAGGCAAAGGATTCTAAATGGAAAGAGACCATCCAAGAAACCACTGGAAAAACAATGGGTGTAAGTAGAGTATTTGGTTGAAGGATAACACACTGGCTAAGACCAAAAAGAGTAGACAAGTATTTTCTGTGGGTCCTCAGTAGAACCTGTCAAAACGCCCCCAAGAATTGGTTTCAAATGCTTGCAAAATCCAGGCAGAATAAGATCATCTCACTATACTAACAATCAACCAAGAATTTACACATTCCTTTTATCTTCTCCCTGTCCCCATAGTTTTGATGGTGGTTAGAAAAAGGCAGGGGAGGGGAGAGAAGAAGCAAGGCTGGGAAGGGTACGGTGATGAACCCCCACCATCTAGAGAAACGTCAGCTAGAGTTGATGCTGTGGAAGGGGTATTATCAAGGGACCATTTAATGTAAGATCAATTTCAGAGAGGACTTTTGTGTATGATAAACTTGCTTAGAGTAGACTAACCCACTCAACACAAACAACCAGAAAAGATGTATAAGTACACACACACGCACACACACACACACACACACACACACACACACACACACACACACGACACGAAAGCCTCCAGGACTAGAGGGATCAAGATCCTAGAGAAATAGGTGATACATTGAGGTTACTCTAAAATTCCAACCTGCTCTTCCCATAGATGTTTTCTGTTAAGTAAAACAAGCAAACAAACAAACAAACAAACCTGAGACAGGAAGCAGAGCTCCTGTGGTTTCAAATGCTGTGGAGATAGCTGGAGGTGAAGACTACCAAAGCAGGAGAATTTGAAATCAACAGTTTCAGAGAGAAGAATATACATTTTCACCTTCAGGTTTCCAGCTACCGTTTTGTGAACATACGTATAAATACATGGGCTAATTAAGCCCGGGGTTGAGCTGGCTATTGGGCAGAAAGGAAGGAGTTCACACCTTTTCTCAATTCTTTCGTCCTGCCTGGCTCCCGTCACAGAAGTGGGCATGAGTTGACATTGGCAATCACATTCTCACCATAGTAAGTGCAGGAGACCTTCCTTATATTAAAGACAGGAACTGTGAATTAAATAGAATCCACTATCTGACATGCTGAGAGTTAATGTCTGAATAAATCAGATTCTCCTATCCATTAATTTCAAGAATTCAGAGAAATTCACTATTTGGATTTCCCAGTTTGTTTTGGTTTCACTTATTTGAAGAACAGTTTTTACTAAACATTTATATTCTCTGCATTTTAGAATGGCTTTTGCTTCTTTAAATTTTTAATATAATCTAATAGCACATTTTAGATTATTTTTATAAAAATTCCATTTCCACATACTCACATTTGGGGGTAATGTCCAAGTAACAGCAAACAGGTATTTTGAGATGGAATTAAGAAGTAAAGGAAGGCTTGTGTGTTTTCTACTAGATTACACCTGTTTAAGCATGTCCAACTCTATGAAAAGCATGGCGTCTACTCTCTCTGCATAAGAGAGACATATAAGTGGCATATCTCTAAATGGGGAAGAAGACAACAACATGACCCTCCAGAGACTTTTCAAGCCCCAGCATTCAGCTTCAGAAGGGTTGTAATGTGTCACTGGATCTTCCTCACTCCACCCAAGAAATAGATCATTCTAGCAATCAAATTAAGAAACAGATTAAATATGACAAGCACATTCTGTTCTCTATGAATATATTTAATGTCATTTACTGTCAATTTAAAGACCACATGCTGAACCATTTGTATAATTTATGGCTATAAAATGTCGTTTTTAAAAATTAAAATGGTGAATCATTTACTCGGATGAAAGAACGAAGATGATCATTTCCAATTTGTACAGTGATCACTAGGACTGCAGATAGAATTCTTTTCTCTGTTAGCAACTTGAGACACACACTAGGTAGACTTGAAACGGCTCCAGATGTTAAGTAAAATCATTTAAATCAACACACATTTATTATGTTCTTAGAATCTTTAGCATAGAACGATGCTCATTTTCAAAGATCTATGTGCTGGTTAAGAAGACAAGATTCACATTAATGACATATCCAGAGTTCAGCAGGAGTTCTGTCCAATAATGAAGTGTGAGTTCAATGAAACAGATGCTAAGTGTCTAGGAATTCAGAGAAAGTGAGACCACCGTGGCTAGAACTAGAAGAAAGACTCACGGAAAGGTTTCAGCACAGTCTAAGGTACATATAGAAGTTTGAGAAGAAAAAGAGATGAATGAGTGACACAGTGTAAGCAAAGGAATGGAAGTGTGAGCAACAAGCTGGGAACATGTCACCTGAGTACACCAGCCTGGGCAAAAGATTGTTCAAAATCAGCATTTAAAGTATCTCCCCTACAATGCTGGACAGGAACAGATACATGAGCTGCAGCGGCAATAAAATGGTCAAGGTTGTGATCACCAGAGATTAACTGATTGGTTCTGAATCCTAACCGTCCACCTCTGGATTATGTGAACTTGAACAAGATACTTAATGGGGATACCAAAGTTCCCTATTCCACAGAGTTCCTGTGAATATCCAATAAGCAAATTATTTGGACCTGACACACAATAATCATGCTAATATATGTTATTTCTTATTAGCTATTGTGTCGGTCTAAAAAAGCATTATGTGATTAAATAGGTTTAGGAAGAAATGTGTTAAAAGCACATTACTTTTGAATGGCTTTCCAGAGACTTTGATATAATAATGTGTTTTGTGAATCACAAAATATGCAGGCCCTTCTTGTGTGGAGCACAATTTTCTGTGCAAGATTTTGGTAAGTGCTATCCTATATAATATAAAGTAAATGAAC
Source organism: Glis glis (assembly GCA_004027185.1). NCBI lineage: Eukaryota > Metazoa > Chordata > Mammalia > Rodentia > Gliridae > Glis > Glis glis. The sequence goes on from PVJS01038037.1 coordinate 15,198, forward strand.
TTGAATGTACAACTACCCACACCCTTACAGTACATAGTGAATTGCTGACATGTGAAATTATTTATTATTAATAATAATAAAAATAATAATTAATATGTAATAAGCACCATCCTGTAACCCCCCACCCCTGGCAGCAGCCCTATAATGTAGACACTGTTATTATCACCCCTTTTTCCATACAAGGAAATTGAGTTTTCAGGGTCACAGATCTAATAAGTGGCAAAGGTTGAATTCAGACTCAAAGTTTAAAGAAGCATCCAGTGATTAGACCATACTACACAGAACAATTCTGTGTTCCTCTGGCTATTAAATACAATATTAAATTTGAGGCGCTTGTAATTTGTATGTTTTTATTTTTATTTTTATTACTAATTTTCATCAAATTTTACAAAGATATTGATCTATAAAAATAGGAGGGGAAAGTTAGTCTTTTGCTACAAATAGTTTGATAAACACCAATACAGAAAGTAGGAAATGACTTTAGAAAATAAATTTTTGCCATTTCCAGACATCTCACCACAGTATAATATTGCCTTAAAACGCCTGAGTTTCTATCTGAAATTAACTATACACACAAAAAAAGTTATTCACTCTTGAATGATGAATAGAAAATGGAATGTCTAAGGTAATTAAATTTCTATTTCACCTGTTTTCTTTTTGCAGTTTAAGTAGTTTACCTATACAGTTTTTATTTCATTTTATTTTAATATACTTTTTTTTTTGCGGTACCGGGAATTGAACCCAGGGGCATTCTACCACCGAGCTACACGAGCTACACCCCAGGCCCTATTTTTTATACTTTATTTTGAAACTGGGTCTCACGAAGTTGGGGAGGGCCTAAGTAGCTGAGGCTGGCCATGAACCCGGATCCTCCGGTCTCTGCCTCCCAAGTACTGGGATTATAAGCGTGCGTCACCACACCCGGCTTTTAATATACTTTTATTGGTGCATTGTAGTCTCACAACATAATGTAGTTCAGAGTGATAGTGACATACCTGCACACACCACTTGGTGAGCTTCCCTCCCCCTACACCCTCTTCCCCATACAGGATATTGAGATTGCCGTTGGTATTCTCACATATGCACATCAAGTCAGTAGAAGTGCCTCCTTTGTTAATTCCCCACCACCACCCTCACTTGGACCACCTCCCTCGCTCCACTGGGGCTTCTCCTCCATTATCTAAAGTCCCTTCTTCTATTGGTCAGGGTTCACTAGAATAACAGAACTCACAGAACACATACACGGTAAAAGGGGATTTATCAAATCAGCTTACAATCTAAAGCAGTGTAGCCCCAAGTTGCCAACTGCATGAGGAGAGCCAGAGGAACCAGCCGCTGGCAGAGCGGTCCAAGAGCTGGAGTCTCAGAATTGGAACAACCATTAATTCAGTCCCGGTCCAAGATGGAAAGGCCTGGAACTCTCTGGAGGAACAATGGTGAAGATCCAGTTTGAAGAGCTGAAGGCCGATATTACAGCCGAGAGCAGACGCGCTTTCTTCAGGAAGAACCACACTTGCCTTCACGCGGCTTTCTCCTTCTTTTATCCAGGTCCTGTGCCTATCAGAACTGTGCTGCCTACATTCAGGGCAGGACTTCCCTTCAGTCTGCCATTACATAAACCAATCATTGCATCAACACACCCAAAGTCACATAATCTTAGGTGTTTCATGATCCAGTCAAGTTCACAATCCAGACTAACCATCACACTCCTGTATCTCCTTACCCCCCATATGAGAGAAAACATACGGCCCTTAACTTTCTGTGACTGGCTAATCTCACTTAATACAATGCTCTCTGGGTCTATCCATTTTCCTGCAAATGACAAAATTGTGTTCTTTATTGCTGAGTAGTATTCCATTGTGTGTATATCCCACAATTTTGTAACCTATTCATCTGTTGATGGACACCTCGGTTATATAGAGCCATGGAATCTCTAATTATAGGGAATAATATTAAAAACCAAGGTATCTTGGGAAAACTTTTTGAAGGTTAAATTTCTAACCATTTGATATTGGTGCCAGGGAGGGAACCATGACTTTCCACAAAATGCCTTTGATTCTGTTATCAGAAATAGGATTGTGAGTTGACTGGGTCAGAGCCTGCACCAGTGTGGCATTGACCAAGTTTTTCAGATCTTACCCTGTGCAGAAGGAAGTAATGGGGCACCAGCATGACTGGCATGGAGGGTATGACTTAACAATGTGGCGTCTCAGAGAAAAGACACAAATTGCTACATTACAATACACACAGCTAATGCGCAAGGAGCATGCATGAGAGGAACCGGAAGCCAGGGCTGGTCGACAAAACCAGTCTGGAGAAAGGAAAGCCAGCATAGACATCAGGAATATTCCATTACTCTCTCCTAGAAAAACAGTGCCATAAAGTAGTAAAGGAAATTCCTTCAGAATTACATATTCAAACCAATTGTTCACTATGAGAAATTTTAATGGAGAGATCATTGTCACTAAAGACTGGAAGAATTGAGAGCCAAATGGTTCCTACTTTATTGTTGCAGAAAGAGAGGAAGAAAACTGAAAGAAATTTCAGAAAGTCATGAGGCAGGCACATTTTAGTATTAAAAAAATGAAGATTTTTTTGTTCGTTTCTTTAATGTGGTCAACTCTTATTGGCCTGTGAGTTATTTGGCCTCTTTCTGAGCATGGAAAGGGTTTATGTGATTCTGTGTGTTCACATATAATGTTTCTCTCTACAAATTCTGTGTATCATCTGCTTTTCTACTTCTTCTCATTCGCCTGTATGATCACCATACATTATTTTTCTTTTCTCACTCCACATTCTAAAATTATCATTTCTAATTTTCCTCACACTCTGTAACAAGGACACAATATATATGCTGTAAAAAATCTAAACATTCCCAATTACAGTAGCATTGTATACACTGGTCAAAACACATTGAAAGTTTAACCCGCCGTGTAGTTTTCCTTCATGCCGCAGCTATGCCTTATGCTACTCATCTTAGGAGGGCTTGTTTTGAGTTCCCCTGCTTTCTGACAGCTGTGTTTATACAGAGACTATTCCTGCCAAATTATTTGTTGCCTTTTGCTGTCCAAAGTTGCTTTCTTCGTAATTCAGAATCTCATGGTCTCATATAACCCTATTCATCCCTTCACTTTGACTTATAGCTCTTATTTTCCTAACATTGCTGCTTTTTGTTTTGACCTTGCTAGTAAGTCTTCAAGTATTCTCAAACAAGCAAACAAAACTACAGTTTAACTCTGTGTTACTGGATTCTTTCCTTCAGCAAAACCATGTTTGCTAAATGCAAGGAAATGCTGCTTGAGACAGTTAAAACCCTTGTGCCTGTGATAATGACAATGCATCCTAACTTTTTCCCACTCAAATGCTCCTCTTGTAAGTGCTTCCTCCTATTAAGTTACTTTTTTGTGAGGAAGTATATGATTTCAGGTGTAAATCTCTCTTTTATCATAATGCTAACACAATCTTCCCCTACAACTATTTATCCTCATTGTCCCGCACGCACGTGTTTTCCACTTGAGGTGAGGGTATCTCACTGTTTAGGAAACTTGGCAGCAGCATCCCTGCCTCTGGGTGGTGATTTGTGTTATCCTCCTCCTCTGGGATGTTCTTTGACTTCCTTATATTTCCAGAGCTGCCTTCCCCTTGAAAATTTCTCTTATTGGCTGAACATTTAAGTTTTATTTTGCTTACATATATTATCTTAACCACCAGTCATTTCAAGTGCATAAATCATATATCCTTAACTAAATGAATAACACATAGTTTAAAAAGGAAACAGAAGATTATATAGAGCTAATAAAGATGACAGTAATTGGGAGATCTGATTTTTGCTGATAGAAAAGTAAATTGCTACAAACTTATAGGAAAGTAATTTGGTGATAACTATTAAAATTTAAAAGCACTTACTCTTTGATGCAACAATCCTACTTCTATGAATTATGTTAAGAGAATAAAATTCCAATACGAAAAGGTGTGATTACAAGAATATTTATTGTTGGTTTATTCATTGTAACAAAAGTCCAAAAGCACCTTGAGTGTCAGCTGGTACAAGATTAATTATGGTACAAGACGGATTAAATGGAGTACACTCATATATTATATAGAGACTGGTAAGATCAAAATATTTTGACTTTAGAAAATACTCACACTGTATTGCTAAGTAAGAAAAGCAAGATGCAGAGCAATATGTATATAAAACATTTTTATAAAAACATGAAGAGTGGAAAGGCAGTCACAAGATCAATTGATTTTTGACAAAGGAGCCAAACACATACGTTGGAGAAAGGACAGTCTTTTCAACAAATGGTGCTGGGAAAACTGGTTATCTACCTGTAGAAAAATGGAACTGAATCCTTACCTCTCACCCTGCACAAGAGTCAACTCGAGATGGATCAAAGACCTGGAAGTTAGACCA
>PVJS01038038.1:0-19611 GCA_004027185.1 Glis glis
ATATGAGTAAAACGTTTATTCAGCATCTTGGAATTAGTCAGTGTCTCAGTCAACATTTTCACTGTTGTAATCCAAAAGACCTTACCACACAACTTAGAGGAAGGAAGATTTATTTTCTCACAGTGTTTTTAGAGATTTTGGGGTTCAGTCCATGTCAGACTGGATCTGTGGAGCTCAGGGCATGGTGGTGGGAAGCAGGGGGGTGAGGGGGCTCTGCTCTTACGAGGCAGGAAGTAGAGAGAGCAAACCAGCAAAGAGATTCAAAGGCAAAAGCACAGTCCCTAAGGCCACACACCTGTGGGACCCATCTTCTCCAGCCACACTCCACCTGCCTAAGTTATCACCCAGTAAACCCGTTACAATAGAGACTCATTTTAGATTGAATTTTGTATCAAAATTTCATTCAATTTGTTCTACAATGGAGATATTTGACTTTGGTTTTGATTTAGGAAAATGTTAATTTCAACATTTAGCCATTAGATATTCAATCAAAATGCACACATGAAATATTTATTGATATATATGTATATTGACTTTCTATCCTTTTTGTTTGTTTGTTTTTTTGCAGTACCGGGGATTGAACCCAGGGGCATTCTACCTCCGCGCTACACCCCCGGCCCTATTTTTTTATACTTTATTTTGAAACCAGGACTCACGAAGTTGCGGAGGGCCTCACTAAGTAGAGAGAGAGAGAGAGAGAGAGAGAGAGAGAGAGAGACAGGGAGAGAGAGAGAGAGAGCGAGCTGAGGCTGGCTGCAAACTGGGATCCTCCGGTCTCCGCCTCCCAAAGTACTGGGATTACTAGCGTGCGCCACCATGCCCAGCTAACTTTCTATCCTTGTACATAAATGTGCATGTTAAAAATAAATAGTGAGGTTTTGATGAAAGCTATAAGTCTACTCACTAAAACTTGAAACAATAGGCAGCAGGTAGTCTGCAATGCATTCATTCATTGTTTTCCTGTTTCCTCTCTTGCATTCAATGCAATTCATATTCCATGACCTCTCTGTTTATTTCTGCTGCTATGGCAAAATGCCTTAGACTGCATAATTTATATAAAATTAAATTGATTTCTCATAGTCTGATGAGATGAAGGCATTGGCAAATAGGAGGTCTAGTAAGGATTCAGTCTCTGCTTATGAGATGATGTCTCGTTCCTGCAAACTTTGTCTGGAATGGAAGAACCTTGTATCCTCACCTGGTGGAAGGGATAGAAAAGGCAAACTCACCATCTCAAGCTATTTTCTAAAATACTTTTCTATCCATAGGGGCAGAACCTGCATGACCTAATTACCTCTTAAGGGATCCATCTCTTAATACTATTCCATTGAGAATTAAATTTCCAAGACATGAGTTTTGGAGGGACACATACGTTCACACCATAGCACATACTGATCACCAATAAAATGATCACAGCCTTGCATCTGGAGATATAATACAAATTGAAGATGATTTTCTATCCTCTTTCTGCAATTACTTAAAGGTCATTTTGAATTTAGTGTGTTCAACAAGTGCTTTCTAAAAAGAAATGTGTTTTTCTCTAATGATCTCTTACAAATGCTGGTGATGGCACTTACAACAGCGTCTAACTTTTTGTGCCAGTTAAGTGTTATTTTCTGATAAGAATTTTTTTAATGACATCATTCTATGGAGAGGTGTCTATAATGACTTCTCCACTTTCCTAATCTCCCCATCTACTGTTGCAGAATAGAGAGAGGTAAGCAGCAACATATTGGCTTCTTATGACCCCCATAATTAGTTGGAATGGAAAACATTTTATTTCAAATACTCTAGGTGAAACTGAACTTTCATTTTTTAAAATTCCATTTGCTGCAGCAAATTGTTTAAAAACACTTCACTTTTGATTCACCATGAACTGAACACATTTGTTAAAGAACAACTTTAATAATTTTTTCTATATTCAATATAAAAGTTAAGTATTTAGACATGGTTCTAATGAAAAATAACTCCGAGAAGTATAAAAATAGAAACTGATAGCAGGAGTAAAAAATTCTGAATTTATTAAGTGATTTTTCCATGGCTGCCACTGTAGTCATCTCATGAACTCATCATAACAACCCTTATGAGGTAGGTGACATTGCTATCTCTCTACCACCATCATACAGAAGAAGAAACTGTTTCTTTGTACAAGTTTATACAGTTAGTAAAGGACAAATCTAAGATAAGATCTATGTAATGCCCAAACTATTGTCCATCCCTTTCTTCTGTTTCCCTTTGAATGGAAAATATCAAGGAAACATCTACTGACTCTATGTATCTATCTATCTATCATCTATCTATCTATCTATCTATCTATCTATCTATCTATCTATCTATTTATCTATCTGTCTATCTATCATCTATCATCTATTTTTCATCTATCATCTAAAATTTACTTTGGCATTGGGGACTGAACGTGGGGTGTTCTACCTCTAAACTACACTCCCAGCCCTTTTCATTTCTTATTTTGAAATAGGGTCTCCCTCAGTTGCTGAGGCTGGCCTTGAACCTGAACTCTTCTTGTCTCAGACTCCCAAGTAGTGGGATTAGAGGTGTGCCCCACCACACTGGGCTACCTGTTGATTTCTCTAAATGCTACAATGTTTTGAATCTAGCAGTTGACATGAAATTCAGGCTCTAAACTTAAAATTAAGGAAACTGTACTACAGAGAATATTGATTATTTGAACAAAGTCCTATACAAAATTAATGAGTAGCCTTGACTCAGCTGTGTAGTATTAAAGGGCTTAAAACATGCTTTCTTGGAAAGTGGACTAAGTTAAAGGCATTTGAAAAACAGTAGGTGCAAAAAGATAAGTCTGACCTTAGTGCTATTTCTTAAAGCAGAAGACAAAATTCTCACGTGAAAGATGCTCTCCCCGTATTAGAAGGAAAAGTAACATTTTATCTTCAAAGAAAAGCCAAAACCAAGAGAATTTTGAGTAGACCATGTTAAAATAGTTCATCTTTTCAAACTCCCATATAATTTAGTTGCCTCTTTTCAATTATGTCTAATCCAATATATAAGCAACTAACTGCTTCTTTGGGTCTTTATTTCTTTCTGAAGGCCACTGTACTACAAAAAAAAACCCTTGTATTATGCTTTTTTCCTGTTAGTCTATCTTATGTCAATTTAATTCTTGGCATCAACTGGGATCCCGAGGTAAAAGAGATGGCATTTTTATACCCCTACAACATATTGTGCAAAATATATTTTAAGTAATATTTTTCTCTAATCCTACTTTGCATTTATTAACTTAATGAAATATATAATAAAAGTGATTTAGCTCCCAACTGTATGGGCATAGTGTTTGTTCTTCCATGCTTCTGACAATACTGCTACTCTTTTGCTTTGGAACTTGTCTTTTCTCTGTCTGATGGGATTTTGGGTTAAATCAATTATAAATTAAAGCTTTCTAGCTCCTGCCAATGTACTAAAGAACATGTGATACGTACCTGAGTAATCAAACCTCCATTATTTTGGCCATTGTGATTACCTCAGAAATAGACACAAAACAAAGCAAATAGACCCCAAGTGTTTTACATAAAGGCATTGAGGGGAAAGGTTTTCTCTTTATTAAGTAGTTTCCAACCTTAGTTGATATAAGTTCAAAGCTCTTTTTAGGCACCTGCTCCAATAGGTAAGAATGATATAAACACATAGAGATAAATCATGTAGAAAATGAAGAGATTCTAAACAGTCAAGAGAGGAGAGGGAGAGGGAGAGTAAGAGAGAGGGAGGGAGAGAGAGAAAGAGAGAGAGAGAAAGACTGATTTATTAATTCCTGAGATAGCTCCATTCCCTATATTTCCCATGTACTGGAGAAAATTAAATGCATTTTGCTTGAAACAATTTGAATAAAATTATTTTGACTTCTTTTCTTTTTTTTGTGGTACAAGGAGATTAAACCCAGGGACATTCTACTTCTGAGCTACCCCCAGCCCTGTTTTATTTTTTGTCTTAAAACAGGGTTTTTCTAGATTGCCGAGAGTCTTGCTATGTGGCTGAGGCTGTCCTCAAACCTGTAATCTTCCAGTCTCAGTTTCCCACGTTCTGGGATTATAGGTGTGTGCCATTCTGCTCAAAGAACTTTGTCTTGATTTTGCAAACTGTTTCTACCACTTTTTAAAAGACCCTTTAGGAGGAAAGGGTAACAGCAACACTAAGTATGTTGTGTAGTATTGTTTATAACTATTTAATCTATGATGTTTTTAAAATAATACTAGAAAGTTAGTTTTCTTTAATTTTTTCATTTATTACTAACACCAGGGACCATGTATGATTATAGAGTGGAATAATTATACTATTATAGGAAAAATTAATAAGTATAATAACTCTATTAGTGAATGTTGAATTGGTTGTTAGTTACCTTTTCCTAATCAAATCAATGTTCTCATTGTGTAAAAACGAGTTTAAATTTTGTTCTTTAATGCCAATGGCATGATATGCACATTTTTCTTTTATCTGATAAAATATTTTATTCAGTTTTTTAAATCTTTCTCTTATTTTTTGGAATATAATATTTATCAAACACAGGTATGCTTTTCTTAAGGTACATGGTTATTTCATATTCTAACATTATCAAGGAGTTATATTTCCTGAATCTTGTTTTCCAAAATTTCTGATGATCAATATTTAAGATAAAAAAAAACATCAACTTTAAATTATTAACAGGTAATACAATAGTTCTATTAATCAACAAGTTACTACTTGCTGTAAGCATTCCATGTGATTTGTCTTCTTTAGTCTTCAAAATCCTTATGCTATAATATAGTTTGTGTCTCTGCTTTAAAGAAAGATGAGATTAAAGAGGATACATAATTTGATATTGGCAAAGGCTAACTTGATGCGAGATCTCTCTGATGACCACACAATTAACCCCTAAATCATACTGTGGCACATACATTATTCTCTACCTTTAACTACTATGATAGATTCTAGTTTTAGTCACAACTTCTGATCAAATTTGGAAAGGAAAGAGGCAGTTATTTTCCATCTAAGCACTTTACCTAATTTTAAAAAATCATTCTCTAATATTTGTATAGATACAAATGTATGTGCATGCGTAATGGTGAATACATATCCTTAATACATATGCTTAACTTTTATAAACGCATATCAACGAGTTCATCTCTTGTATAAGGAATAAGAATTGTGACACTGGCCATTATAAGGTATTAAAAAATTCATGGCAACTTTTAAAAAAGGAGGAATGTTATTAACCTTGGTGTCTTGACCAAATTACAATTCGGGTAATTACATTTGTCTTTCCTAATCTCCTTTTCAACTTTCAATTGGGTAGTGTATTCTTAATGGATTTCATTACCCATCCTCCCTTAGGATTTAAAATAGGACTTATCTTCCAAGACGGGGTCCACTCTAAATTTATGTTCTCTAACTTCAATTGAACTGTCACTGAAACTCTCCAATTGTGAGTGCATGTGTGTGTGTGTGTGTGTGTGTAATTCATTCCTCTTTACTTGTTTTTTACTATTTGCTTTATCAAGTTGGCATTTCTAAATCATTTATGTTCTGCTCAAGACCAAAAATACACATTTTAGGTCAGCAATTACTTTTGCACATCAAGTATACACCATTATGTTTTGCTCCGAAATACCAAGATCAATTGGGCATTGTTTTCTACTTTCTATGAGTTTCCACAACAGAAAATGCTGCTTTTGTATGCTCATGGAGATGAATTCACCTCCTATCCACTGAGGAAGTCTCAAGCCATCCAGGGTGCACTTCTGCAGCCAGCCTCTCTTCTTTGTAAAAGTATCTTCCTGGGAACACATCCTTAACCCCAACCCCAAGTATTCTGTCACTTCTGATTCCTTTCCTTCTGCCTGGTTTTGAAGGAAGGCATGTGCCTCCTCTCCTGAACGACACTCTTTCCCTATGCTCTTAATCCTTCCCTCCATGCCGTCTTAATGCTCTTACTCTTTAATCAATCACATTAACTAACTACATTCCATAAACATACAAAATACCTTTTCTTAAGGAATTAAAACAACATTTCATTTTAGTCCTACAGACAATCATACTCTTTCATTCTTTTATCACAAATTCCCATTTACCATATTTTTTATCAATTACACACAATATAATTTCCTCTCCTGCGTTTCTGTGAAACTGCTCTTCACAGAATCCAGCCAATTTCAAATTGCAAAATCAATACCCTTTTCTTAGCACGCAAAAGCCTTATTTCTCCAATGGCTTTAATATTGTCGACTGCTCCTTATTTAAAAACTGGGCATACTTGCAGCTTCCAAACATCTCAAACGATTTTCTCCTGCCTTGGGTCCTCTATTGCTAATTTCTCCTTAATTTTCAAATTTTAATGTAAGATCTTCTTAATGTTTTGTCTTTGGTCTTCCTTCCTTTCTGTGATCTCCTTTTTAGTCATCAGTATTAATAAACTAGCTCAATTGAAGGAAAATACAAAAAAAAAATAGGGCTGGTCATGTTGGTGCATGCTTCTAATTCAATTATTTGGGATGCTGAAATGGGAGGATCTCTGGTTTGAGGCCAGCCTGGGCAACTTAAGTGAGACCCTGTTTCAAAATTAAAAAAGGAGGAGGGTGATGGGAGTGTACCATAGTGGTAGAGGACCCCTAGATTAAAATCCCAGTACCCCCCCAAAAAGGAAAAAGGAAAATAAAGAAAAAAGAAAAAAGGATACAAAGAAACAAAGAAAGAAAAGAACCTTCTTGTGAAATATGTGCCAGCCATTGGACAAAATACCTTATATAAATAATTTTAGTTATTCAGGACACTAAAACCAGAGATATTATCAGCATTTTACAGTTAAGAAAACAAGTCTGAATAAAACCTAACGATATTTTTAAAGAACAATTTATAAAGCTGTTTCTATGTATTCTTACTTAATACAACTCATTCAACAATCCTAGAGTTAGATATTATCTCTATTATTTACAGCATTCCTGACAAATGATGATAACTAAGCCATCCAGTGTTTGACAGCTAAATTTTATGAGAGGCTCAAGGTACACCCAACGTAAAGTTTATGTTGAATCAATTACATTTTTCTTTTCTTTGATATAAATTACCTTGTCTTATATACCTTCAGTTATAAAATCTCTGGAAAAGCCATTCAACTTCTCTGATAATGCGTTAGTCATATTTATATAAGGTATCCTGGAATTATAACACACTGAGGATAATTAAATAGGCTAAATTTTAAATCATGAAAAACCCATTTCTGTATATTATATCACTGACTTTCTGTTTCTCTCAGGTATGACTTGCTTTTTACATCAGTATTTTCAATCCTATTTTTCAGTTCGTTCCTCCATAACTTCACTCAGGAGCTCATGGCCAGATAGATATCACTAATACAGAGATCCAGAAAAAGAGTTGGGCAACAGTGAGCTAAGAATGATGGAATACTTAATTTAATGGCTTAATAATACATATATGCAATAGTATAGTGTGATAAGCTGGTAAACTCCAATGATACAAATGACTCAAGACTAAAAGATTGTGAAGGTATGCATTGCAGTATGGGTGACTTAAGTTTATATTTCCAAGAGCCCTTGTTCTTTGCCCAAAGAAGCAGGGTATTATGGATGGAATTGTGTTTCCCCCAGCATTTGTATATTGAAATCCTAACCCTAATGTGACAGTATCTAGAGACAAGGTCCTCAGGAAATAAGTATTTTTAAATAAGATCATAAGGGTTGGTCCCTAACCCAATAGAACTGTGACTCTATAAGAAGATTTTCTCTCTGTCTCTGTCTCTCTTTCATCCATGTGAACTCACAATAAGAAGGTGGCTCTTTCCAAGTTTAGAATAGAATCCTCTCTAGAGAATGAATCAGGTGATGCCCTGATTTTGGACTTCCCAGTCTCCAGATCTGTGAGAAAATAAATTTCTGCTATTTGAGCTATCTCATCTTTGGTATTTTGTTATGGCATCCTGAGTTGACTAACACACAGGAAAAATGGTACGTTTTCAAGGCATCTGAACTACATTTAAGGAATAGAGTTGAAGAGCTAAAAATAGGAACAATCAGAGAAATGCACCAATGACATGTAATATTATGATAGCTATCTCTATCCCTGAAGTGGCAACATTTTGTTTCAAACTCTTAGAAAAGGATAAAGAACTCAGTGCTTTCTATGACTATTATTCTATTTCTACTATTCAAACCACAGGATGATAATTGCTGCATTAAAGATTTAAGGGAAGTGCTAAAGCTCTAGCCCATATTCAACTTTAAGGGTCAAATAATCATGAATAATAAAAACTAACAACATGTACCTCATGCTTTTCCTGTGCCAAACTCTGAGGTTTCACATAAAATATTATTTGATCTTCACAACTACTCTTAGTTCAAAATATGGTTTCTATTGCAATAACATGGTGGGCTACATAGCTAGATAGTCTTGGTGTCACAAACAATAATAGTCTAAAATGGAATATACATATCAAAAAATCTTCTATCAATAGTTATCTTTCAAAAAGGTAAAATATTTTTCATGTTAGGGTCTGAGTGGAAGTTGGGGAGGTAAACAGAAGCAGGCTGCTTGCATTTGCATAGCTGTTAAATCTGAGCTTTGGATTTCATGTCCTTGGTTAATGCTCAAAATATACATCAGGAGATAATCTTCTCAGTAATCTGCAGTCCAGACAGACTATACTTTCAGGGAAAATTCATATCATACCTGCCTTCTTTCCTTACAGAGGACAATAACAAAAATAACTGTATTGACTCCAAATAGAAGGATAAGTTAGAAATGTTGCCAAAGACTTGGAACCACAGGTGCCCTTTGTGATGAATTGATTCCCCCAACTTTCACTCTGCTCCAAAAAAGCAAGCACAGACCTTCCCCAAATAACTCTGATTTATATATCAGTCCCCATCTCTGTCTCTGTCTCTGTTTCTCTCTCTCTCTGAAAGAGTAGTAGTAGAAATAACTCAGGATAGAAGGGGAAAAAAAGCAACATTGAGAGATCAACTTTACAGAATGGAATTACACATGGATACTTTGACAAGACTGATTTTTCTGTTTAATGACATAAAATCAAAGCTTGAAATATGATCAAGGGAGACTGAAACATGAGGATTGCAGGTTTGAAGTCAGCCTCACCAAGTTAGTGAGACCCTGTTTTCAAATAAAAAGAAGAAAATAGGGTTGATGGCATAGCTTGGAGGCAAAATGCCCCTGGGTTTCATCCCTAGCACCAAACAAAACAAAACAAAACAAAACGAAAAAAAGATAATCAAGGATATTTGAAAAATAACAGTAAAACTTTTAGAAATAAAAGTCTGAATAATTAAGAAATGAGAATCTAGTGGACAATTTTAATACAGAGTAGGTATGAAATTAGTAAATTAGAAAATAGATCTAAAGAAAGAGTACAACAAAGAGCCTCAAGTATACAAACAATAATAAATGCTGGTGAGAATGTGGGGAAACAGAAGCTCTTATACACTGTTAATGGGATTGTAAAACAGTATAATCACTGTAGAGATCAGCATGGAGGTTCCTCAAAAGACTAGAAATTACCATGTGACCCAGCCATACCACTCTTCACTATCTTGCTAAAAGAATTAAAGACAGAATATTATAGTAATACATGCATATCTATGTTTATAGTAGCACACACACATACAAATTCCAGAACCAACCTAGGTGTCCATTAACAGATGTGTGGATAAAAAATGTGGTATATACACACAATGAAATTTTACTCAATCATAAAGAAGAACAGAAATATATCATTTGCAGGAAAATGGATGGAACTAGAGAATAATATGTTAAGTGAGATCAGCCAGTTGCACAAAGTCAAGGGTCATATTTTTTCTCTTATATGTTGAATCTCAAGAGAAAATAGGAAACAAAAGGGACTTCAGGAAAAAGAGCAGTGGAATAGCGGAAGGGGATTGGGAAGGTAGATGAGGAGTTGAAAAAATGAGACTTGAGGAAGAAAACAATTCTAATAATGTTTTGTCATATATTAAGAGATCACTGTCAATCTCACTAACATATATGGAGTAAACAGATGTTATAGTTAGATGTAGAGTGTCACCTGAAAAGCTCATAAATTGGGGTTGGGAGTTAATATAATTGAGTCATGAGGGTTGTAATCTCATCAGTAGATCAGGGTGGTAACCTAGGCCGATGGGGTGTGGCTAGAGAAGGTGGGTCCCTGGGGCTGTGGCCTTAGGAATTGTGCTTGTGCCCTTGAATCCTCTTGCTTGCTCTCTTTCTCTGCTTCCAGCTTCCTTGATGGGAAGAGCAGAGCCCATGTGCTTGCCCTCTCTTTGCTTCCTGCCACCAGGCCCTGAGACCCATAGACCCTGGTCTCACATGGACTGAACCCGGAATCTCCAAGAAACTGTGAGCAAATAAATCTACCCTCTCTAAGTTGTGTGGTCAGGTCTTTTGGATATCAGTGAGAATGTGGACTGAGACAAGAGGGGAGAGCAAGGTGGAACATGGAGGGAATATACCAAGTGATGTGTACATGTATGAATGTATCACTTTGAATCACACTATGTTGTATAATTATAATGCACCAATAAAATTGTAAAAAAGGATGGAATAGGGAAGGTCTTGATACATGAAAAACAAAGTAGGAAGGCTTAATATCTATCTAATTTTTGTTCTAGAAGTAGAAAAGAAAGAGTATGACACTGAAGATATTTCAAAACATAGAGTTTGTCTGGAACTGATGAAAATATACAACGAATTCAGGAAACTCAAGCACGATATCAAAGAAAACATATTCACTCCTATACACTCATAACAAAATTATAGAACACCCAACAAAAAGAGATCATAAGAGCAAACAGAATGAAGATTTGCTTTAACGACGCAATGGTTAGATTGAGAGTCTTCACATATGCAGTATTGGAAGCCAGAAGACAATGGCATCATACCTTCAATGTTCTAATAGATAAGCTCTTTCAAACCAATATTCTATGAGTAGCTAAAATTTCCCTCAATAACAAGCGCAGACTAGCAAAAACTAAGTTTGTCATCAGTGCATTCGGAGGAAAATGAATTGTAAATTGTATGCTTAACACAGAAGGAAAGAGACCTCCAAAAGAAGATTTGGCATTCAAGAAATAATGAATAGCACAAGAAATGGCAAATATAAGAGTAAATTTAAAACAATGATACACTAGTAATCAATAATAATGGTTTGTACTCTATTCTTCGTATTTTACAGATGTGGAGAGGGAGTAGCTGAAAGGCTAAGTAAACTTTCTCAATATCATATAATCATTAACTGGCAGACATAAATTTGTACCCAGGAATATTGATTCCTAAATCCCATGATTAAGTCCACTATTTTCTAAGCAAACAAATAAATGGAAGGATGAATGGAAAGGATAAAATCCATTTCACAGAATTAGTGGGCTAGTAGATAGATGTGAAAAAAGATTATAGGAGAGACAAATAGTTAAAAAGTCAAGATCCAAAATTCGTGGACCCACCACCAAATTACCTAGCTGAGTAAACTTATGTAAGTCCCTTCATATTTCTACCTCGGCTTCATTATCTGTAACATGGGAATAATATCTGTCTCTTGTGCTAAGGTCATTGTAAAGATGAACTGCAGAAAGGCTCTTGGAATAGAAGGAGAATATAACACAGGTTCAATCCTCTTATGCTCTGGATGTTGTGAGCTCCTCAGATTCATATGTTGAAATCCTCATCCCAAGGTAATGGTATTAGGTATTATTCTGGGGTCTTTAAGGATGATTAGGTCATGAGGCCAAACCTTCATGAAAGAGATTAGTGACCTTATAAAAGAGACTCAGAGAGCAGCCTTTCCCCTTCTGTCAGATGAGGACACAGGAGGAAGTTGGTTAATTTATGAGCCAGAAGGCCCTTGTCAGACACTGAGTGTGCTGACACCTCGATCTTAATCTTCCCAGCCTCCATTCCTATAAAAAATAAATTTCTGTTGTGTATGAGTCTCATAGTTAGCCAGGCATGGTGGTGCACACCTATAATCCCAGTACTTGGGAGACTGAGACAGGAGGGACACAGGTTCGAGGACAGTCTCAGCAACTTAGCGAGACTCTGAGCAACTTAGCAAGATCTTGTTTCAAAATAAAAGGAGCTGGGGGTGTAAGTAAGAGGTAGAATGTCCCAGATTAATGGTCCCTAGTACCAAAAATAACAATAATCCGGGCGTGGTGGCGCATGCTTGTAATCCCAGTACTTTGGGAGGCAGAGACTGGAGGATCCGGGTTCGCGGCCAGCCTCAGCTCTCTCTCTCTCTCTCTCTCTCTCTCTCTCCCCCCCCCTCTCTATTTAGTGAGGCCCTCCGCAACTTCGTGAGACCCGGTTTCAAAATAAAGTATAAAAAAATAGGGCCGGGGGTGTAGCGCGGAGGTAGAATGCCCCTGGATTCAATCCCTGGTACCGCAAAAAAAAATAAATAAATAAAATAAATTTCACAGTTGATGGTATTTTGTGATAGAGCTACAAATGGACTAATATCTTTTTATATCTCACTCATCATTCAACACATGTGAACATTTAAAAAAAAGTGAAGCATCTTAGAGGGGATGACTTCGTGCTATGAAAAACAATGACAACAGCAAATGGCGAAGAAAAAAATTTGCCCATTTCTTTTTCTCACTCTTGTCTTTCTAATCATCTTTTAAAAGATGGATGTAAATGATTTTGAATACAGGCTTACTAAATCTTTTGTCTTTTTCTTATCCCAGTTTGCCCCAGCCCCCAATATTTTAATATCCTACGAGTTTCAGAGAAGTGCTCTAACAATAGAAACAGTATAATGAACGTGGGTCTCATCGTCATCGCCTCTCCTCTCAAATGCTAATTCTCCTTTCTTGGCTCTTTTCTCATGCTCTTTTTAAAAAATATCCTTTTATTGGTGCATTATAATTATACATCATAATGAGGTTCAGAGTGATAGGAACTTACATGTACGCAGCACTTGGTGCAGTTCCCTCAACCCACCCTGCTCCCTCCCCTCCCCCATACATGTTACTGAGATTGTATTGATAATTTCATGTATGTACATGGCATTATCTGAATTGTTGACTTCATCAAGTCTCCTGTCTCTCCCCCAACCCCCGCCTCACTCCACTGGAGTTTCTCCTCTTTTACCTGAAGTCCCTTTGGTACTCAATGAGAGATGTTCCTCAGACGACTGAGAATGGAACCCCCATATAACCCAGCTATACCACTCCTGGGTATCTTTCCAAAAGAACTGAAGTTGGAATATTACAGCCATCCATGCATATCCATGTTTATTGCAGAACAATTCACAATAGCCAAATTATGGAACCAGCCTAGGTGTCCATCAATAGATGAATGGAATCTAAAACTGTGGTATATACAACCAATGGAATTTTACTCTGTCATAAAGAAAACAATTATGTCATTTGCAGAGAAATGTCTGGAACTACAGAATATTATGCTGAGATTAGCCAGTCTCAGAAAGTGAAGGGTTTTATGTTTTCTCCCATGTTCTTGATCTTCAGTGTACTGGTTCCTCTCACTTCTCCATTTTTAAAAGCATATTGCTTGGGGCTTATTCCCCAATGGACTTTGGCACAGGTGAATGGGCATAATTATTTATACATTTATTTGATCATGTGTTATTACAGGTGTTTAGGATACATGAGGGAACAAAAATAATGGTCCCTACCCATGGGTTCTTGTATTAAGGCAGGGATGACAGACAATTAATAGAACAATAAAAATTAGTAATATTTTATATACATCTGAGTAATAGTAGATGATAAATGGAAAAAAGAAAAGAAAAATATAGAGCATGAAGGAGAATCAAGAAAGCTCAAGTCAGGCAGCTGCAATAAGAAGTATATTTAGGCTAGATGTCAAAGGACAAAGTTTAAATGCCTTATTTTATTTATTAGATCAATGTTTTAAACATAACTGGTGATTTGTAATTATATACTACCTCCACGTCAAAGTATGCAACCCTTCCTGACTCATCAAAAATATTTTTAAACTGAAGCACACTCAAAATGAATACATATATCCCCAAAAGGATTGTATTCCTAATTTCTGAGGAGAGATAAGCATAAACATTCTGTATGGGAAATTTCCCACTCCAACAGAGACCTGCCTTCCATTTTGCTCATTGCCACAAGGTTAGATAATCGCAAGTACAACTTGAAAAAGATCTATATATGGCATCAAAGGAAATGATGTGGTTGCAAGTGTGCTTTGAGAAGAAACTTATAAATAACCATAAAATGAAATGCTTACTTCAATCTATAAAAGGGTCTCCATATATATGTATATGTATTGCTTAACAATTCCAACTGACACACAGTCAGTGCTCAATATGTACTGAGTAAATAAATAATTATATCTATTCACTTATGCCAGGTTCTAGAAAAAAATTAGTTCCAAATAATGTGCTTGGAGGGATGCTCTGAAGATCAAGAAAATGGGAGAAAGAAGAGGAGGGAAAATTAACACTTGAGAGGAACTGTGAATCTGTGAGACCCACTTTTAGTACAATTATTCTATTATTATGGTTACCCTCTGAAAACACACACACACACACACACACACACACACACACACACACACACACACCTCTTTAGGAAGATGTATTAATATTAATAACAAATTACCACAAACTGGGTAGCTGAAAATAACAGAACCTATTCTCTCATAGTTTTGGAAGCCTTGTACCCTAATCATTGTCAACAGGACCCCCTCTTTCTGGGTGTTTCAGGAGACAATCTTTGCCTGCCTCTTACATTGCCTGGCAGCTGTCCACACCTCTTGAACCTTGGCTTAGGGTCTTATCACTCCAATCTTTGCCTTCCTTCTGTGCATCTGTGTTGTACATGTGTGTTTCCTATAAAGAAATGCTTTTTCAGATCTACCTTATCTAGGTAGGTGATGTAATCTAGGATGCTCACGTAATCTCAATATCCTTAATTTAATTACACCTGCAATGACTCTTTTTCCAAATAAGATTCATAAATTTGGGATTAGCACATGAGCATATATTTTGGGGTTTACCTTTCCACCAATTACTGGGGATTTAATTTTTATTTTGGTAATCATATTTTTATTTCAATGGCCCTATAGCTTAAAATCTGCCATTCTCTCTAATTGTGGCCCATCAAAATATAGAGTGAAAGTATTTCAGAAAGTAAAATATAGAGTAACCATATTATTTTATAAACCGCAACATGGACCATGTGAAAATATTGGCTGAACCTTTGTAATAATTGGCTAAGTTTGATGAATACAGAAACATCTTTTGGAATCAACTTGAGTTTTTTTTCCACTCCTGCCATGAATCCCATTAGTTTCTTAGAAAACCCTACGTTTCTATATAAAATTAAATGTTAAAGAAAATATCACTAGGAAGTAAAAGGTCAGACTAATACCTTTATTCCTTTTGTCAAAAGGACAAAAAACAAAAGGAAAATGACTAGAGAAAATTGAAAAGGACTAGAGAAAATATAAATGCCATATATAAAGGACTAGAAAAAATCAATATAAGAAAATAGGAATGGAAAAAGAAATACTTTTATTAGAAAAATGAAACATCTATGCAGAACACCAGATTTAAAACAGAAAACTATTACTGAGAAGGGACAAAGAAAAAGCGAAATAGGTGTTTGAAAACCTAATTATGTATAGGCTGGATCTCAGATTTTCTAGTACATTCTATCTCTCTCCTGATGTTCATGTATCTGGCCTCGAAGCCTCTGAGAATGCTGAGTGTTGGAAAACTCTTTCGCCACTCTTTACATTACAGAACTCTCCAGACCTCAAGGGCAATCACCAATTTGCACCAGCGGCAAGTCGAAATGGCCATTAGGAAGGACACGGAAGACCCTCTGACAGCATCTACTCACAGCCAGCTACAGGACTCTGAGCTGATCATTTCCTTCACTCATAAACTTGCCTTTCAGTGCTGCACTGAGACCTATTTTCCTCTCTAAGGAAGTTTTAATGTATTTGATTGAGTCCCTTTTTGCTAAGAGTGACCAGTGCCGATTTTTCTGTTTCCTCCCTTTTCTCCCCTGCGTAAGGTTGCAGAACTTTCTGTTTGAGCTATAAAACTGGACTCCAGTCCTTATCTTCTCTCTGTTTCTGAACAATAAAGAAATATTCTACCTCATTGCCATAACAAATTAAAAAAAGTGAGAAGCAAAAGGAAAGCAATCTTGCTGATTTAAAAGTCATCATTTATCCATGTTCCTTTTTATTTCTTTCAAAATAGATGGAAAGTTCTCTGGCAGAAAATACACTATCCCAAGGGGTCGTCGAGCATGTTTAATGAAACCAGAACTGTTTGATCAATTCGTTTCTGAATAATTGAGAGGAAAAGCTTTGCTGTCAGTCCCATCCAGCTTTTATGACACGACTCCAAAATACCATCGTAAAAACGAAGCCTTTAAAATTATATAGCCAGAGCCATCGCATCCTTCTTCCTTGTCTCTATTCAATAAAGGTTTCAAAGACAAATGTAAAGATCATTATCCAGCTTTCCTTCTCACCTGGATCATGTGCTGCTGGGAAATGTCATCAATGTGGCAGGGAGGAATTTTAATGGAGATTGACACTGGCTCATTGTCTGTTCCTTGATGCGGTGGCATCAGAAGTAAACAATCAACTGCATTCTACTAATGATTTTGCCTCTTGCTTTAGATTTTTCTCCAATTTATATGTGATGTATGATTGCCACTTTTTCATTTGTCAGTGAGTGCTGGGTGGAAATTGGTATTATGAGAATATAAGATATTCAATAATCTCTTGGTGGCCTGAGAAAGCTAGAGTAACTTGCTATTCTGTCTCTAGGAGAAACATTTCTCTTGGGTGTGCAGGATGGAGCATGTAAGAAGATGCTATGACCTTTGGAAAAAATACCCCTTCCAAGTTTAAGGGGGTGTCATCTTAGGCTTGAAGCTCTTTAAGGATCTGCTTCAAATATTTAGCTATTTTGTTAGGTAATAAGAGTATTACAGCTCTAATCTCTGCTGCGATTTGGAAAGGAAGAAAGAAGTAGTGATCTGTTTACAGTACATATTAACTAAATGCATTCATTTGCATAATACCTCTTTAGGGATGGACTGCATTATTCAGAGATTTCTATATGTGGAACTGCAGGGATATTTTAGGCTTCAGTGACACTGAGGTCTTAACTTAAAGTCTATTAGATTAGCACGACAACATTTCCTGATTAAAATTTCCCATTAGTGGTAAGACAACTTCTCAGAAACACTTTTCACCTTATGGTGCCAGCGACAGGGGAGAATAAATATTCTTGTTTGTAAGCGAATTCCATGTAGGAAGGATTGAGGGTTGCTTTGAAAGGTATAAAAATAACACTTTTTGATGCTGAAGGAATTTAAATGTTCTGGAGAAAAATATCACCACCCAGCTCCATGTTTTTTTCTTCCCCCTTGGTACTGGGGATTGAACCCAGGGTGTTTCTATCTCCTAGCCATACCCCGGCCTTATTTTATTATATATATTTATATACATATATGATACATTATATATACTCTATACATTATATAATATATATCATATTACATATTACATTGACTGCAACCCCACAAGATGACTTGGATTTGTGATTACTGGTGACATATTCCTCCAAGGAAAAGTATAAGCACTCTGGTGGTTTTGCCATCTCTCCCTCTGCCATGAAAATGCCAACATCTGGTTCATTTGCTTTTTCAACCTGGACATGGAACGGATCTCCATGTGGCATATACTGCAAAAGATAATAACTTTTGTTCATTTACATGAGAAATAAAATTTTGTTGTTGAAACCATTCGTAGGGTTGTGTGTTCTGTTGCTCTTTTGCTGTTGATGTCACTGCAACAAAAACCTAGAGGAAGTTAAATTGCATATAATTTTTGGCAATTCAACTGTCTTGAAACACGAAGGCAACATTTTTAGTATAGGAGAAAGAAAAGGGGAAAATATCAATACATAATTCCTATTCTCTTTTAAGGTTATGTAATGTCCTTTAATGTTTGGGAAGATTACATCTTTTTGTTTTTTACAATCTTCACCACTTATGTATCTATAGACTGAATAATTATAGTTTAAAATTTTAAGTACACGATGAGGAAGAGTGCCTTAAATAAGTATCTACTATTCTTTTCTCCTACTCCTTCGCCGCCGCCTCCTTTTCTTCCTGTCTCCTCCTTCTCTTTTTCCCTCTTTTCCTCCTTCTTCTTTAAAGATGCTTTTTGAAAACAAGTTTTAAATACCTATATTCTATAGAAATAATATAATTTGGTAATATTCTCTCTTTTCCTCTATTCTAGAAGCTCTGAATTGTTTACTCTTCTCACCTTATCCAAACCAAAAGTTTAAGAATAAGGGAAATAGGAGTATGTCTATTAGGTGAGTGGACATTCAAAACAGGATAATATCATGATATCTAGAATTCTAGCTTGCAAATCTCTATATGAAGGCACAGATTGCCTGTGTTTTGGCTATATGCAGATAAATTCAGAATAGATAACTTCTTTAGTTTGGAGGACATATGAAATGAAATCAGTATTTACCCTTGCATTTTTTTTATATTGTACAATCCAAAAGATGTTTAGTTGGGTTCTTCAAGGTGTAATCTATGAACCAGACAAAATTATAATAAAATATAAATGAAAATATACTTTAAAATATAACTAAAACTGACTAATGCAATCACACATTAATAAGATGCAACACATATTGGTATTATATTGCTGATTAGTATTAATGCAAGACTGTTTTACATATATTATCATCCTTTAAAAAAGCACACACAATTTTTTCTATTTTGTGTAACCATAGGTTTAAGCAAGTTTTCTTTTTTGCTGTCATTTCACACCTTTTTTTCTGTTTTGTTTTAAAGATAAGATGTGAAATTTGTGCCATAGCTAAAACTTTCTATCTAAAATGTATTAGGAGCAAAACTTAAATTTTACCTAAAAAATGATAGTGCTGTCCCTATTATCTTGCATGCAACCATTGCCTGGAGAGTATTAACCTCTCATTCTAGTTCATTACTGTTCATAAGCTAAAGGACATTATAATCCATAAGATATGTACTTAAAATATGAGCAAGGATGATGATAATGGGGGTAAAAGCAAGCATTTTATATTTATTAGAGGATGGAGTTGCTTCACATGTCTTACTACTTTGAATTTTCAGTTATTTACAGTATATGTTTATTTATTTGATGTCTGTGGTTAGGGTTCTTTGCTCTTATTTATAGGATATACTATATCAAAGATAAAACAGATTCATAGCATCTAAATTATGTTACTCCAAAGTGAAATAAAAATGAAGAAAGTCTGCTGTGAGAAAGAATTAGAATTAGTTATATTGGACAGAAAGAGAAATGAGAATTGAAAGGGAATATAAGATCACAAGAAATGAGAAAGAAAGAAGAGAAGGCAAAAAGAAAGAGAAAGGGACAATTGAAGCCATAATGCCTTGGCCAGGAACTTACAGTTTTCTTAGTGACCAGAATTAAAAACAATGGCCAGAGCCGGGTGTGGTGGCGCACCTTGTAATCCCAGTACTTTGGGAGGCGGAGACCGGAGGATCCGGGTTCGCGGCCAGCCTCAGCTCTCTCTCTCTCTCTCTC
>PVJS01038039.1:0-19609 GCA_004027185.1 Glis glis
CACACACACACGGTCAGGAAGAAAGGTAAGCAGGCTGAGGCATCGACAATCAGATGTAATCAGATGAAAGACTCCTAACTGAGGTTTAGCCTAGCTGGGGGCTTTTTGGCTACCTCTGCAAGGATAGGAGAGGTGGTGGGTACTAGGAGGTGAGTACTAGGTAGGGAAGGTAGGGAAGTGATTATTCTTGGCAAAAGAGCGTGAGAATATGCTGAAAGGTTCTGTTCTCTTAGTAGATCTGGTTATTAACTCATTTGAGAACACACTCTTGTTCTTTGTTGTTCATTTCACTCTAAGCACTGGCTCAGATCCATTATAGATTGCATTGGTCACAGGATTTAATGATTACTTTTGGGGAGAATCCTAACTTATTCAATGCCAGAATATTTCCCACATTTAAATAGCTGCTTTCAAATATAATAGAAATCATTTCTTATTGCCCAGAGGACTGGTGTATTGACTTTTTAAGATTAAACTTATGATCACTGTAAATTTACATGTAGCTATAAAGAATATTAGAGAGATCCTATGTCACTCTTTCCCAGCTTCTCCCAATAGTAATATCTTCTAAAACTAGAATACAAAATTCCAATCAGGATACTGACATTGAAAATAGAGACCTTAATGTTTAGGTCAGTTTTTACATTCTGAATGTGGTGATCATATTCACACCTATATCTCATCCACTCAGATACAAATGCATGCTTTTTTCTCCAATCAGCAGGGGCTATATTAGGAAGCCACATTAGGAATCTGTACTCCATTATTTCCTTCTTTCCAGAAATATTTATTGAGCACCTCTGTGTGAAAGAGTGCTGTGCTATTGACACTGCATATTGCCATCTATTGAGATATGGTCTTTTCACCTCTAAACATACTATCATTATAGGGTGAAAACTTCTATGGTTTTCCCAATAATGAACTTTCCTCAAAGTCTTGATAAACCATGAAACTGTTAACATTTTTGCTAAGCAAATAATTAAAATATGACTGACTTATGGGTAGAGTTATTCATCTTTACAAATTTTTATTTTTAGGTTGTCAAAGAATTCCAAAGAATTAATGTGAATGTGTACTTTGCCTCACTTCAAGGTAAATGGATCAGTGTGTATATCTATCTGTAAGACTTTTCCCTAAGCCCTGACTCCTACGTCAGAATGTGAGCACATAATGTCTGAAGGCCTTTAAAAAAAAAAACTATTTTGTATTGTGGTAAAGAATTTATAAGAGCCGGGCGTGGTGGCACATGCTTGTAATCCCAGTACTTGGGAGGCTAAGATAGGATGATCCCAGGTTCGAGGACAGCCTCAGCAAGTAGTAAGACTCTCATCAACCTAGTGAGACCCTGTTTCAAAATAAGAATAAAATAGGGCTGGGGGTGTAGCTCAAAGGTTAGAATGCCTCTGGGTTCAATCCCCAGTACCACAAAAAAACCCCAAAGGATTTATAAGAAAAGTTGTCATTTTAGTCATTTTAATTGTATAATTAATTTAGCAGTATTAATTGTATTCACAATATTGTACAGTTATCACCCACAATCTATTTTCAAAAATTTTCATCACCACAAACAGAAACTCTATACCAATTAAACAATAACTCTTAGGGCATTTTTGTTTCTTATTTTTAATTTTTTTTGTGACACTGGGGATTGAACCCAGGGGCATTCTACCTCCAAGTTACATCCCCAGGCCTTTTTTATTTTTTGTTTTGAAACAGGGTCCCACTACATTATTTCAGATTTGTGCCACAGAGCTGGTACTATATAGAAACTTATGTCCTGACAACGGTGCAAGATCAATAGGGGGAAATTGTTATGGGTAGAACAAAGCTGGAGAAGAATCCATAGGTTGTGAGTCTCTGTGTTTGTGAATGTGTGCAGGAAAATGCTTGCGCTTAGGCTGAGTTCTCTAGAAGCAAAGCTTGTGATGGGGATTCCTACATGAGTGATTGAAGGAGTGAGAAAAGCAGGATAGAGCAGGAAAATAGCTGGTCAAAGATATGGCAGAAATCCTGATTGCACAGGACACTCCACAGCAGAAAGAGCAGCAGAGGATTATGCCACCATAAGCAAAGAACCCCGCCTTTGTACCCCGTTATAGTTAGTCAGTGGATACAGGCCATCTATGTGTGGGGGGTGTAGCCTCCCAGGCCTCTTCAAGTGAGACAGCTCCCAGTGGCCAAGGAAAATTCTCCAGAGGTAGGCACAGCTGTGACTCATCAGCAGCCAGGCTCACAGCAGCTGGGGATGGGTACACTAACTTGGCCAAAGGTGTGTGGTTGGGCACCAAGGACATTTGCAGGCATTTATGGGATAACCATTCTTTGTGCTACTGGGGGAAAAAAGTCAGTTTAGAGCAGGGTCACATTATGGAAATGAGAAAAAAAAGTAAAAGAAGGAGCTACAAAACCTTAGTATTAGTTGATGTTACAAAAATACCTTTCCTAAAGACCACTAATCCTTATCTCTCTTTTGTAGATAATGTAATAGAAAATATGGAAAAATGTGGTTTCTTTGATGATAACATTAGAAAGGACATATTCTTTTTGACTATTCATGATGCTATACTCCATCTACGGAATCAGGTTAAATCCCAAGATGGTCAAGACTCTATTTTAGAGACGGTAAATATTTAACCTTTCTACATCTGTATCTTTTCTAAACTACCAAGACTTTTATAAATAGCAAAAATTACAAAAATCTAGTTTGAACACCAGCCTGTTGGATTTTAGGTCATCTGCATAACTTCTCAGAGCCCCAGTTTCTCATCAGTGAAATGGGAATAAAAATATTTACCTTGCTGGCTAGATGTGAGGACTAAAAAAAGATAGTTTATAGGCAAATACCTGGTAGTACCTAGTACATAATAGTTCTACAATGTGTGGGTTTACAAATAAAAGTAGGCATTAGCTATAATGCCTTTTAGAAGATAGCATGAATCTGTGATTTGTGTATACAAATGCAACATAAATTTCAGCAGTCTGGAAGCCCTTGACTTATAGATGTTTTAAAATAGGATCCATCAGGCATAAGTGATCTTTAACAAGAAAAAAAATTAAAGCCAAAAATAAGCCCAGGATTAATTTTCTCCCACAAAATTGAATAGACCCTAATTTCCTATAGGTCTTATTTTGTCAATTCTCTTGTCAAATATCCAGGAGAGGTGAACATTCTCATCTGGTTCATTGCCTGGGTCTACTGGTAGGCCTGGAACAAGAGCCTCATTTCTCATAAACCCTTTCACAGAGAACTTGGGAAACTAAAACAAATATCAACAAAAATATAAAGATAATGATAAATCTAGTGATATAATGCATATTAAATCACTCCTTATTTTTCTAAAATTATGGTAAGTAGATCTTTATTGTAGACTGAAAGTGGATGTTTGAAGTAAAAGTGATTTAGAAAACAATATTACATTATTCTTTTCAACTTCTATTAATGGAGACATTGTTCTGCTTAATGTTCTTGGGGAAAAGAGTAGCCCTAAATACTAAAGTTTCAATCTTAAATAGAAAAAAGGAAAAAGTAATAAAACCACAAATATTTTTAGAAAGCTACATGCAAGCTGCTCATCTTTGAAAATGCATAAACCTTTTGCTATCCAATTTTAATTTCCCTAACCCATAGTTAAAAACAAAGCAGGATCATATATCCTAAAAAAAATCCCCATTAAAAGTAAAACAAACCCAAGGTACCAAGTTTTTTCTCAACATGAAAATGGTTATTTCATTTGTTGTTAACACCACTCTGATCTAAAATCTTAGGCCACAAATGTCACAAAACCCACTAACCAAGAGTGCATGTCCATGTCAGACTCGACCTTGTGCCATCAGGGAGGCACTCTGAGCGGCTGGGTGGGGAGGGTTTTTTTTTTTAATCCTGGATATATTAGATTGAGTATAACTGAATGCATGCATTACATGCCTCCTGGCTCACTGAAGGGTGGGCTGCACATCACTGACTGTGAAATCAGGAACCTTACACATCTCGTCTCCTCAGGGTCTATCATGAAGCCCTGTGTGGTAGATAAATGGTAAATTATGGTAAACCTCCCAGTGGCACTCTTCTTTTCTTCAGGAAGAGAAGAGTCACTTGTATGTTCGGGTATGCAGATGCTCTGTTATGACCCTCTTCCTATCCCTTTATCTTCCCATCACAGGAGCTATCTCAGGACAATCCCAACTTGTAGTTACACCTAACTACAACCGTTTCCATTTAGGTCATGACCATTTTCGCAGGGGCTCATTCCTCTAATTTCCACACTGACAAAGAGAACTGGGTTGTTTTTGAGATGGAAGATAGCAAAATAGCACTTCAAAACATCATTTTAGCTTTGGTGTACTTTTGGAGTTGCTTTGGAAATGTCCTCTTCATGCATAAGACAAAGCCCAAGTTGTTGTTGTTCTCCTCTGTGTAGAAGATTAAATTACATAGTACCCCTAAAAAACAGAATGTTCTTGAATGGCCAACTTCATCTATACATGTTGGTTACCACCTCTAATAGTTACTTCCCGTCTGATTCAAGTTGGGACTGCTTGCTGTCCTCAGTCACAAGCCATTCACTGTGCAGTGACTGCTTGCTCAGTGTGTTACTAAGTGCTCTTAGCTTGGCTGTGGAAAGAGAAGCACTATTGACTGCTGAATTGTTTTGGCAGAGGGGTGCTTTGTTAAGAGGCATGCATTTCAGAGGTCGGGGATGAGAGCTCAAAAGGAGTTTAGACAATGGAGAACTAAACCAGTTCACACTTGACCGTGAAAAATGGCATAGGGAAAATTGTAAGGTGGGAAATATAAAAGAACAAGAAACCTGAACAGGATTCTGAAGTCTGTAGATTGCATGTGAGAAGCAGCAGCAAAGCTTCAAATCGTTTTCAGTGGAGTATTAGGTGGATTGATGCTATTATATTTCCAATAAATACTATGTTCTCTTTGTCAAGATCACCCTCATCCATGACTATAAAGATCCTCTTGAATTAATGGAAGCAGAGCTGACTGAGGAAGAACTTGATGTCCAGGATGAGGTATGATTGTCATTTTCTCCTGAAGGGAATAATTTGGATTAAATCTTGGGTAAACTGAGCAATACAAGTAGTAAATGTCTGATTAAGGACTGTTCAGGAAGTCCGGCATAGTGGTACACACCTGTAATCTCAGTACTTGGCAGGCTGTGAAAGGAGGATTGCAGGTCTGAGGCTGGCATGCACTAATTTAGCAAGAACCTGTTTCAAAATTAAACAAACAAACAAATAAATAAGGCTGGGGGTAGAATACCCTTGGGTTCAATCCCCAGTAACAAAACACACACACACACACACACACACACACACACACACACACACACACACACTGTTCAGGGAGAATAATTACAAAAAATACAGAAAGGATAGCTTTGTAGGAGGGAAAAATGGAAAACAAGAATTCTCCCTTGAAGACATTAAGTACTTCGGGACATTTTGTCTCAGGCAATTGGCAATTGATAGCACCCAATGCATTGATCCTGATTTTATATTTTATACCTAACCCAACAGATATTTCTTTTCCAGAGACCTAAGGCCATGGGACAGGGAAAAGATGAATATAGAGAATTTTAACCCAGGCATTTCATAACCATGAGGAATAGGAACTTTATGATTTCTTCATGTGACTGATAATGGCTAAAAAGAGATACCCCCTCCACGTGAGGCTGATTCTATGGATTTCAGATGCTCTTGTGGCATCAGACTATGCCAAGGAAACTTGCCTGAACTTATAGTATCTGAGTCAGTTTTGTGGTTCCACCCGAGTAAAATGGGAACAACAATGGAAGATCATAAAATTTTGAAGTCGAAAGATTTCTTAGAAATGAAGTAGTGCCACATCCTAACCTACACAGTAATTTCTCCTACACCATCTCCAATGGATGTTCACTTAGCTTTGTGCCAACATTCCCAGACACCGGTAACTAGTGACTTCTTAAGGGAGTTTGTTACATGGATGGAGGACCCTACATGTTAGTTGTGCTTACAAAACTGAATTTGGCTTTTCTGTAATAATCACCTAGAGGGCTCAGATCTATATTCCTTAGCAACACAAACCTTTCCTCTGAATAGCCCTTCAATTACTGGAGAATGGCTCTTTTGTCTCCACCAGATTCCCCTCCAAGAGAAACTCCTCCAAGTCCTTCTACTGTTCCTCATACACATGTGGTTTGTCAATGCTTTGCTGGCCAAGAAAGGGACGCAAAATCCCAAAGGTGGGCAGGCCAGATGGAGACTGTGCAACCACTATCTACCTTGATCTCATCAAGATATTTTTATTATTGTAACTTAAAAAGGTGTTTGCTTTCATTATAGCTGCATCAAAATCTTGGCCTCTATTAAACAAGGGCCAACTACAGACATTTTCACACAAACCATGGCCTAACTGGGCTCTGCATTTATATTTATGTAATTAATTTTTGAACTATATGCAAAACTACACATTTCTGCTAGATTGCATATTTTTGGTTACAGTTTATTGGCATAGCTTTGTATTTTGAACATATCAATTAACACATTAGCTCCCCAAACCAACCTGTGTCATAGGCAAATCTGATAAACATGCCTCCTCTGCCTCTTTCCAGATCCTGATAAAATTGTTGAAAACAGTAACATTCAAATGCCTGTGGTGAAATTAGGCAGTAGAGATGATAGGCAGAGAATTTCATAGAGGCAAGATATTGCTAGAATGAAAAACAATAGGCCCTGCATCTTAGTCCATCAGCTTAAAGAACCTAGGAAAATCATTACTGAGCTGAGAAGTTACCCCCAGCTTTGGAAACTTGTTGACTCTATGGATATACAGTAGCCTTAGTTTGAGTAAAAACTCATGTATCAAAATTGGAACTTAAGAAGTGGTCGCATTCCAGGATATTGACTGACTGCCACATAAAAGGATCATTCAGCTTCTAAAGATGGTGAAGCAGTACAGCACAGGGGTTTCCAGGACAGGGCTTTGGAACTAGATGGGGAGGCAGGTAGTCCTGATTCTGCTGTTTACTGGCTGTACAAGTCCAGGGCAAATTACTTACCCTGTCTTCATTTTAGTAACTGCATATAAAACAGAAATAATACCACAGAGTTGTGAAAGTTAAAGATGCATGTGAAATAATAAGAACAGTGTCTTGTGCATAGTAACCGCTTGGTAAATATTAATTATTGTTTTATATAAATTCAATTAAAGTATCATGAGGGTCAAATTAAGTTTTTTTGTGGTACTGGGATTGAAACCAGGAGCATTCTACCTCTGAGCTATACCCCCAGCCCTATTTTTTGTTCTTTATTTTGAAACAGGGTCTCACTAAGTTGCCGAGGGCCTCACTAAGTAGCTGAGGCTGGCCACGAACCCAGATCCTCTGGTCTCAGCCTCCCAAGTACTGGGATTACAAGCGTGTGCCATCATGCCCGGCTTCAAATTAAGTTGTTTTTTTGTTTGTTTTGCGGTACTGGGAATTGAACCCAAGGGCATTTTACCTCTGAGCTACACCCCTAGCCCTATTTTTTTATTCTTTATTTTGAAACAGGGTCTCACTAAGTTGTGGAGGGCTTCACTAAGTAACTGAGGCTGGCTATGAACCTGGATGCTTCTGTCTCAGCCTCCCAAGTACTGGGATTACAAGCATGTGCCACCATGCCCGGCCAAATTAAGTTTTAACCTACTTTTATTGTGATGCTATATACCTAAGATGAGTAAAAGTAAGCAAACAATAATATAAGAATATAGATAATATATAAGATATAGATAATATAGATAAGGTAGATCTAAGGAGAGTTCAGCTGCACCAACACTGTGTTTCCCTTTTGCTTCCACAGGCTATGCGTAGACTTGCTTTCTGAAATTGGGCCCAGGAGATCATTTTAAGCAAGGACTGCAAGGAAAAATTTACCCACCAATGTCATTCTATACAAATATTTTCTGCATTGACTATTTCTTTGGACTTGAAACACAAACACTCATTCTCTCTTTATTACTTTTTAAAAAAATCTTTTGAGTTTTTTTAACCTCAGCCATGAAATGAGAAGCACTGAGATTGTTTCTATGTTTTATTTATAAAACAAACAGCTTACCTCTAAAATGTGCAAAATGGTGAGGAGAATTATCGAGGTGAATTAGCAAGGCCAGGATCTGCAGATGTTATAATATGCTGCTAATCCCCCATGTTAGATTTGCTAACAATGTTCACCAGGGTACTGGCGTATTTCTGTTCAGTTGGAGTTAACTGTTGACCCAATAGCTTCTGTAGGCAGGTGAGCCAGGAAAGACTAATCATAAAGAAAGATGTATTTCTGACTGACCTTGTTATCTATGAGATGCACCGATCACAGAGTAAAATCACACTAAGTAAATGCTGAAATACAATTATCAATTCTTTTATCAATAAAAGCCTTAAAAGTCACTTTTGGTGAACAAGTCAAAGTTTTAAAATGCAAGTGTGGTTTGTACTTAATAATGAAGTATTATATGTGACCAGATATACAACCAGAATTCAAGACCTCTTTGATGCTGGAAAGGGTTCACCTAAAAGCTATAGTACTAGGCTGATATATTTGTAAAACATTGATGCAAAGAAATTAATAAGAAGATTTTCATAGTTTATAGAAATCATGGATTACAATTAGGTCAAAGAAAATATATGACAGATTATCTCTAACTTAAAATGCAGTTTTAATTTGTCTTAGTCTATAGAGATGATCATTATATGGAGTATATTTGGTATTTAAGATCTAATGTGAAAACTACCATTTTGAGCAAAACAACTTTGGTATAAGACCATAGTGATAAAAATGAGCTTATATTTTTCTCTAAATTTAGCAGTATGTGAAATAAGTAATCTTTTACCAAATTCTGACTTTTCAAAAAAATCTAAAAATAAACTGTTTACAGTAGTCTATGTTTAAAATGAATTTTGAAACACAAAACATTCCACATGAACTCAGTATCAAAGGGAAAAATTGGTTTGGAATGTACACACTGGAAATATATGTATATTTTAAAATCCGTATTTTAAACAAGAAATTTTTATTTTTACTTATTTTTTCTAAGCACAGTTCTAGGTATTAATGTGTAATGTGTAGGTTTTGTTCTTGAGACTACTCCCGTGTTGAAGTGAAGTTGTACTTCATTTCCAGAGAAAAATAAGTACTCAGGTCCTTAATTGAGGCAAAGTTTTGCTTGACTGAGAGCTATTATCTCTTTAGCACAGATCTGTGAAATTCCCAAATATGTTTGTCTATCCAAAGGTAGTTTATCTTATCTCTGATAATACAATTAGAATCCACTTGTCTACTTCTGAAGAAAGCTGGATGGTGAACATACCAAATTAGTTGATACTGAGTTCTGGTTATTTCTTGTCACGGCAGAGCCAGAATTATAATGCTATCTCATTTCATAATGATACATGCTTATAATGGCAAATCATCTCTCTAAAGAGTGAATGTAGTAGTCTTGGAGAAAATGAATGAATACCTCTGTTCAATAGAGGAAATATGCACTGCTCATTTTATTTTGAAGGAAATACCAAAGGTCCATTTTGCAATAAGTCTAGAGTTTTGTAAAATCTTGGGTCCATTTGTGACTATAGAGGACCACAATCTGACTTGTTCCACAAGCACGCTCTAGGAATATTGTCTCTTCTATGCATTTTGTGAATAGTAAGTGTACTTTTAATTCTGTGTTATCTATGGAAATTTTACTTGAAATTAAAGCTTTCTTTTGTGATATTCTTAATGTAGAGGATAAGATTCCAGTATTGTATATGAATTTCAATAGCAAGTGAAAAATTCAAATCATGTAAATTTGAAAATATTTACATATATTTTTAATAAAGTTGCTTTTAAAGCACTCTGATGTGTTTTTTTACTCTTATCAGTCAGCATTTTGATGTATGCTTTATAGCTCCACTTCCATTTCTCTGTATGCAATTTCTTTTTGTAAATTTATCAATGCAATAAACAATGTTACTCACAAATATCTCAGTAAAATTTTGTAATTCTTTTTTTTTTTTTGAGGTACTGGGGATTGAACCCAGGGGCTTCTACCTCCAAGCTACACCCTCAGCCCTATTTTTTATTTTTTATTTTGAAACAGGGTCTCACTAAGTGCGGAGGGCCTAAGTAGCTGAGGCTGGCCGCAAACATCCTCCTATCTCAGCCTCCCACGTACTGGGATTACAAGCGTGCATCACCATGCCTGGATAAAATTTTGTAATTCTTACCCCAATATTTCTAGATTATTTTGCACAATGGTTTTCATTATTTTAAGCCAACTTTTTATTCTAGTACAACCTACATATAAAAAAGATACAAACCATAATATATTGCTTGAAGAATTTTCACAAAACAAGCACACCAGTTAGCCCATACCCAGATCAACAAGCAGAATCCAATCAACACCCAGAAGTACTCCCAAACTCTTCCCACCTTAAGGTGGGAATTGCCCCAAGGGTAATCACTGTCCTGCCTGATTCATTAAAGCAGTGTTTTTAACTGCAAGAAATGGAATAAAAGATTATTTCCTTTTCTCTTTTGTGTCTGCTTTCAGTCAATGTTATAATCATCAGATTCATCCATGTTACTCCATTCAGCAATCATTCACTAATTCTCCCTGCTGTATAGTATCCCACTGTCTAAATACTTCTTTCTCACCGGGCGTGGTGGCGCTCGCTTGTAATCCCAGTACTTTGGGAGGCGGAGACCGGAGGATCCGGGTTCGGGGCCAGCCTCAGATCTCTCTCTGTCTCTCTGTCTCTCTCTCTACTTAGGCTTCCGCAACTTCGTGAGACCCGGTTTCAAAATAAAGTATAAAAAATAGGGCCCGGGGTGTAGCGCGGAGGTAGAACGCCCCTGGGTTCAATCCCCGGTCCGCAAAAAAAAAAAAACAAACTTCTTTCTCCATCCTACTATTTATGGTTATTTGTGTTGTATGAACTTTTTTCTGTGGATGGTTCTAGGGATTGAACCCAGGGGTGCTCTACCTCTGAGCTGCTAAACCCCCAGACCTATTTTATTTTTTATTTTAAAGCAGGACAGGGTCTCACTAAGTTGCTGAGGCTGGCTTCAAATCTGCGATCCTCCTGTCTCACACTCTCAAGTACTGGGATTACAGGTTTGTGCTACCACGCCTGACTTACACTTGAAATCCCAGTACTTGGGAGGCTGAGACAGGAGGATCGCAGGTTTGTGGCCAGCCTCAGCTACTTAGTGAGACCCTCTGCAACTTAGTGAGGCCCTGTTTCAAAATAAAAAAATAAGATAGGGCTGGGGGTGTAACTTGGAGGTAGAATGCCCCTGGGTTCAATCCCCAGTACTACAAAAAATGGGGGGCTGGGGACTCACTTGACTGCTAACAGAGAGTCGAAGACCCTCTTAGCCTCTGTACCCATTTTGGATATGCTTACTGAAGTAGCCCACTTCATCCTTTTCTTCAGGAACATCTTTGGGTCTGGACTTAGAGATACTGTTTTTGCATAAGATTTTCTACTTCAAGGCCACTCCTAATGCACTGTTTTAGAACATGTGCTCCAATACTCTGAGCTCCCTCCCGCTCATTTAAAACTTTTTTGAAATAATTATAAATGTGCAGGAATTTGCAAAGACATGTACATCAAGATTCCCATACACCCTTCACTCAGTTTTTCCCAGTGTGAATATCTTACATAACTACAGTACAATATAAAAGTCAGGAAATGGGTGTTAGTGCAAACCATTGAGCTTATACACATCCCACCAGTTATAGATGCACTCACGGTGTGTGTTTGTGTGTGCAGTTTTATCCCATATACCACTTCAGGTAATCACCTGGACCACAATTAAGAAGGTGAAGTAAACAATCAGCGCAAAACTCCTGAGGGCCCAAAATTTTAAAAAAGCACACCAAGTGCAAATACACACATGCCACCACATCACAGTACCCTCAGACTTATGGGTGAGCAAGGACATTCTGAGTTGGAGGTTCACCTCTGATATTAAACTTCCTGTGGCCATGTTAAGTTGAATACCTGCTATTCTACCATATAACTTGTTTGCAATGACTTTCAGTGAGCCTCCGATGAGAAAAGACTCTTCCTCTGCAACCACCATCCCAGGCATGGAGGAGCTCTAGGCCACACAGCAGGAGCATTTAAAGGTCACTCCTCATGTGTGAGACAGTGTTACAAGTCTTTGGCCAACCAGTGCTGCAATCTGGGGGAAGAGTCTTCAGGGAGGAGACTTATGTATGGCCTCTGTGAACCGGGTGACACGGACCAACACTTGAAGATGGTTCTTTTTTTTTTTCATTTTTATCACATTTATTTTATATCATGATTTCTTAATCCTTTCTAAGTTGATACAATCTGGAGAAATAAATACTCTCTTCCCTTTTTGCTGCATGTGTGTTAACAAGATTAGGAAGAACAGAATATGAGAGAATAAGCAAAGTTCAGAAATGGAAAGACAGGGAGAGAAAGATAAGGTTGAGACAGAAGTGAGTGTTTCTATGAACCCTCTCTAGGTAAGCAGCATCCACCAATGCAGTTCAAAGCTGAGAGCATGAAGTGTTTTCTCCTCACAGAAATAATCTGGGACCACAGTAAAAATAGATTAATTATACAGCATAATGGTACAGGTTTCCTTTCAAACATTATGCATATATTTATTTTCTCACTTTTTAAGCTTCATCGATGACACTGTTCGTGAAGCACTTCTAGTGTATTATTCGGCAAATATTAATTTGACCATATAAACCAATCCTGGTTAGCAGGAAATACTGTTAGCTGCCATGTAAATGTCCTTCTTTCAAGTAAAACTTAGAGCTTCATACAGAAGAACTTCTTGAAGGGCATTCCTATCTCAGTTGGGTTTGCAATGCATCTGCAATCCTAAATGTAGATTAAATTCTCACCTTGATTAAAGGTATGTATATAACAGTCACTGGCAAAGTTAGCTAATATCTTGTCCCAATAGTAATTAATGCATCTCTTTTACCCCCTCCCCCAATAAAGGTCTTTATCCAAATGCTTTGGTGTTCCATAAATGACTAGAGGCCAAGTTGCTTCTGAGCTGGGGAAGCCTCTTACAGAGGAGATCAGAATGGTGAAGAACATCCTGCACTGTGTTCATCTCATCACTTCTGCCCAATCCACAGAAGTAAAAAATGGATGGGATTTGATATCTTCAACACCAGCAACTCCAGCACCCAGACGTTCCAGAGGGTTGAACTGCAAGAGCTGTTGAATGAGCGAGCAAGCCTCTTCAGAGACACATTCTGGCATGTTCAAAGTAGTGTATTTATTCCTGCTGGATGGCACTCAACCAAGGTCTTGCCAGTGAGAAGTTCAAAGAGGACAGCACCCAAACTCCACCAATCACAGGCTTCAGTTTCTTCTGTGATTGCTCCAACCTCTGGGGCACAGTACATTCTCTCTACGGCATCGCTGTCACAGGAATCTTCAACCTCACTCCACCTGCTAAAATATGTTAGCTGAATGTCCTCTATCATTCAATAAGATGTTGATTGGGTTCAAATCGCGGCACACAATTCCCTCTCTATGTAAAGCATCAAGGGCTACCACCATTTCAGCTGCCCATCTTTGAATGCAGCCCTCTGGGATGTAAAACCTGGAGTTTAGTGCTAATTTTTTATCAAGGTCCTCAAAAATCTGATGGATTTCCTTGTCTCCTTCTCGTGCTAACTCACTTCCTCCCTTAGTCTCAGAGTCTCTCTGGAATAAAGAAGTTGGTTCCTCTTTAGCCAAATCATCAGTTTGATCTGAAAACAGCAATACTTCTTCTGTTTTTAAAGCGTCTGTGTTTGCAATGTATTCATCAGCACCTGAGTGGATTAGAAATACAGAATAAGCTTTCTTCTGTGTTGTTTGCAGTTACTGCTGACTCCACCACTCCAAGTCCTTGAAACTTAGGATCTGAACTGTGTAATGAAGACATGTCTCCTGAATGACCGTGATCAACAGCTGCTACAACTAACACCCCAAGATCCTCCTGTGCATAGTGTGTGTCAGTCATACTATAGGATTTGAGCCTAGCAGGATTACTCAGCTCCTCTGTGCCTTTTTCTTCATGGTCTTGGCACTGCTCCATACTAAGCCTGAGGCACAACACATCTGGGGCTTCTAACAGTTTGCTCTCCATTATGCCTACATTAGTCTGTGTAAACTTAGTAGGTCTCATGGCTGCAGCTTCTTTTTTTGGCTCCAGTTCACCAGGTAGATTTACAAGAAGATCAGGTCTTCCTTCATCAGCACCACTGGCATCGTCAAAAGCAGCATCCTTAAATGAAATAACTGGGACTGAGTCATCTGAGCCCCTGCTAATGGTGTCCTGAGCTTTCAACTCTACCTGGCTTTCATTGGAACTAAAACTCTTAGATGTGCTTGTCTCCATCTGGAAGGGTAAAGAATGGTTTCAAAGGCTCTGATTTTAGACCATACAATTTTTCTCCAAAATCAAGGCCCAGGAGTTCACTTGCACTGTCCTTACTGTCTATCCTAAAGAATTCCATGGGGCTGTTTTTTATCTACTGAGGGAATCAGGTCTTGGAGAGCAAACTGCCTCTGGGTCCTCGTCTCCAGGGAAGAACACCATCTCATGAACTCTCATCTGTGTGCTGGGGCTGTCACGATCAGCAGTCAGGGGTGCTGGGAAGCTCTTAACAGCTTTGGTATCAACATCATTCCCTTCTGTCTTCATGAAGGGTTCCTTGTTCAAAGACCCTGGCTCAATCTTTTCCTGCCCGTATTCATTGCACAATGTTAAGTAACTAGTAGTACATTCTTCTGAACTTGAACCAGAATCTGGCCATTTTGGAGAGCTGTCTTGGCCATCGTCTTCCTGGTTGCTATCGTCTTGAGAACTTGGAGTAAGACTAGTTTTCAAAGGCAGAACTTTGGAGAAGGGAGAAGCATGCTTCTCCCATCACTTCCTTTGGATTCAAAGCTGCTGCTATACTGAGGACTAGAAGCTGGCTGCTGGAGGTGAACTTTAGTAAGTGTGGACTTTTTCACTTCCTTGGTGTCAAAGTTTTCTTCATGACTTCTGTTTAGAAATTTACTGATATATGACCAGAGTTTGCCACCTTCTGCATGTTGCAGCACAAGAAATACGGACTCCTCAGAGATGATGTACTTGTGCAGACACACCATGTTGGGCACACAGTGGGGGATGATGGTCTTTCTGTTCCTGCTGTATTCACTGCTTTTCCTTAGACCTTTTAAAATTAATGTCTAGCCGGGCGTGGTGGTGCACGCTTGTAATCCCAATACTTTGGGAGGCGGAGACCGGAGGATCCGGGTTCGCGGCCAGCCTCAGGTCTCTCTCTCTCTCTCTCTCTCTCTCTCTACCTAGTGAGGCCCTCCTAAACTTCGTGAGACCCGGTTTCAAAATAAAGTATAAAAAAATAGAGCCGGGGGTGTAGTGCGGAGGTAGAACGCCCCTGGGTTCAATCCCCGGTACTGCCAAAAAAAAAAAAAATGAATGTCTGTTCTGTCCTTGTGTCCATTACAAGTAAAACCTTGTCAATCACCCCAAGGACTCAGAAGGCCTTCAGCTCCTCGGCAGGGCTCCTTAGGTTCCAAGGGGGCCTTGAACTTAGTGATCCTGGAGGCTGAGACCCATCATCAAGCTGTGGTTTCCCATAAAGGCTAGAGATACTTTCTGCCCGCATGAGATACTCTGCTGTTCACCTCTTCACAGCTTCTCGGCGGGTAGGACTTGACTCTCCTTGAACACCTTCTAGGAGTAAATTGACTCCCTTCCTATAAAAATCAAAAGCAGCTTCATAGTCGTCCTCCTCTTCCTTTTTTAAAGCCAGCTTTATTAATTTCTCCTGCTTTCTCCAAATAGTCTCTCTTGCCAAGCTTAGGTTTTAAACTGCCAGGAAAGAGGCTACGACTTTCCCATTCTTCTTCTGTTTTGTTCTGCTCACTGTCAGAAGCAACAGCCCCTAGCACTGAAGAATCTGAAGAAAGATTGAGACCAAAGGCTCTAGTGGGAAAATTTTGATTGGAAGCCATTCCATCATCTAACTCGGCAAGAGAATCCACATCAACAGTAAGAGAGATCAGATCACTGTCACTGGAGAAGCCTTCTGTACTACACTCAGGAAAGGTTTCAATGAGGGAATCTGTGTAAGCTTCAGCAGGACCAATTAATTCAGAACCATCATTAATTATTCCACCCTTGAAAAAATCTTCAAGCTGTTTACTGTTGCAAAGAGCAGGAATATTGGCAGAGAACTGTAGCAGGTCTTCAGCACACTGTCTTCTCTCTTCAATAACAGTTTCATCAAATTGCCTACTGGCAGCGCAGAGCAAGAGGAACAGAAGCGCTCCAAAGCCTTATCTCCTATATGTCCCTCCAACACCTTGTACTGAGTAAGCTCATCCACGGCAACAAATACTATTCCTTTAGCAAACAGAGGAAAGAGTTCTGAATGTCAGAATAAGTTTTTGTGAATTTGCCATATTTCTTTGTGAAGTTTCTTAAAATCACTATATCTCTTCCACACGATTATCTCCTGGACATCCTCTGGATTTCTTCGTGAAACAACCTGGGCAGTGACCTAATATACACCGTGTAGCCCCTCGGGTGTCGCTGGGGCTCAGTGACAGTGTAGAAAGGAGCCAGGCCGGGACCAACGGGGTGACAACTGTCGGGTCCCACGCTCGGCGGGAGGCAAGGGGGTGGCCTTGAAGATGGTTCTTATGTCTGAATGTTGATCAAAGCCTACTCTTTCCAGCTGGGCATGGTGGTGCACGCTTGTAATCCCAGTACTTGGGAGCCTGAGATAGGAGGATCTGGTTCTCGGTCAGCCTCAGCTACTTAGTGAGGCTCTCTGCAACTTAGTGAGACCCTGTTTCAAAATAAAGGATAAAAAATAGGAATGGGGGGGTGTAGCTCGGAGGTAGAATGCCCCTGGGTTCACTCCTCAGTACTGAAAAAAAAAAAAAAAGCCTACTCTCTCCAGTTGAATTCACTTCCAGATGCATCAATTTGTGGTGAACCAGCCCAGCAGGATCCTTTAGCCAATTTCCCCAAACCTATACCATATACAAAAGGAAGAGGCCTAGGCATCCTTCTATATCCTGGACCAGAAGTATTTAGTGAGTAGAGAAGCTGGACCATTAGAGCACACTTGTGAGCTTATGACCTTTCTCCAGTAAGCTCCTAATTAAATGGGTCAGGGAAGGAAGTGGTGAGAAATGAGGCTTGAAGGTGGACTGGAGCCAGATAATGAGGGGCCTTGTTTACTACATTAAAGAACTTGAATTTTTATCCTCTAGTCTGGTAAGAGATAAAGGCAAAAATGGATGGGTTACATTACCTGCTAATCCAATCAGCTGATCTGGGTACCTAGAAATAAATTCAGAAGGTGAAATTAAAGTAGAGATGAATGGGGCTTTTGTTTTTTTAGTTTCCAAGGACAGAGTAAGAGATGAAAGCAGACATATTAGCTTTTGTGAGTTAGAAACAAAGGGCTTTCCATGGTGGTGACTTTCATTTCTATGGTTTATCCTTTTAAGATAATTTTAGTATTATATTATTTATAATTATATGAAGCCTTACTTTTATGATCAGAAAAAGAAACATGTGCCATTTTAAAACATAAAGCAGAAACAGAGACTGATTTGAGATGGTGGAGTTAATATTTCCTTCTAAATATGTTGTTTCTATGTCAGAGTCACTGTCTTTTTATGGTTTTACTTGCTTGTTAAAAAAAGAACATTCAGTCCCTAAAACAAAGGAAGAAATGATTGCTTAATATTTAAACCAGCCATTAAATGTCTGTGACAAAAAACAAGCTCTGGCAAATGAGTGCTCTGTGCTTGCTGCCACCTCATTCCAAGAAATGAAAGGGCTTTGAATTGGGAGTGAGGCTCTGCTCTTCTCTCCCTCAGCCCCTCTTCTCCATGGTGGGTGGCTGGCCTATACAGAGACACAGCAGGCCACACAGCATAAAGAAGCTTGTGATAAAAATCTAGCTTCAGGGGAAAAATAACCTGGAGGCCAAATGTGCCTGCTTTAGTAGTTGAAGACACTTTCTCTTTTTTATTTCATCTTCCACCCATCCCCGTCCACACCCCCATGGCACTAGTTTTCCATCAATTCCTCATTCAGTCATTCATCAAATGTTTACTGTACACCTATTTTATAATAAGCACAAAACATAGTCTCTGTTCACATAAAAGTTTAATGTGGGAAGCAATTAATAAAGAAGTAAGCACACCAATAAATATATAGTTGTCCTTCTGTATCCACACAGAATTGGTTCTAGGACTTCCACAGATACCAAAATCTGTAGATGGCTCAAGTCCCTTATATAAAATGGTGTAATATTTGCATATAATGTACATACATCTTCCTATATACTTTAAATCATCTATTAATTATAATACCTAATTCAATGTACATACTATATAAATAGTTGTTATACCTTATTATTTAGGGAATAATGACAAGAAAATCTGTATATATTTAGTACAGATAATTTTTAATTTTTTCAAACATTTTTATTTTAATTGAAACATAATTATACATATTTATGGGTTACAGTGTGATGTTTCAAAACATGTATACAATGTGTAATGATCAGATCAAGTTAGTTGGCATATTCATCATCTCAAACATTCATCATTTCTTTGTGTTGGGAACATTCAAAATCCTCTCTTCTACCCATTTTGAAATATACAGTAAATTGTTATCAACAACAGTTATGCTAAAGTGCTATATAGATTTTTTCAAATGTTTCCCATCTATGGTTGGTTGAATCCATGGATGCAGAACCCATGGCTATGGAGGTTATATAATGGCTACTTGTGGTAGAGGGTTTGAAGGTGACACATGGAGGGTAATGACAGAAAATAACAGGGTGGGACAGCTACACACTCTCTCAGAGGAGATAATAGTCATGGAAAAATTAATATGTACTGACTTGGGGAAAAAAGTTTTTCAAGCAGAGGGAACAGCAGTACAGAACTTTTGTTTTGTTTTGTTTTTGTCCTGGGGATTGAATCCAGAGGGCTCTGCCTCTGAGCTACATCCCCATCTCTATTTTATTTTTTATTGAAAGAAACAGGGTCTCACTAAATTACTGCGGGCTGATGTTGAGCCTGTGATCTTCCTGTCTCTGCCTCCCAAGTACTGGGATTACAGGCATGCGCCATTGCACCTGGGCTCAGCATAGGTACTTGAGACAGGAAAGAACTCAACTGGGAGGGATGTGGTCTAGAAACTAAATGATCAGCAGGACCAGAGTGTAGTGGAAGAAAGGGAAAGTGGGAAAGCTGCCAAAGCAAGGCTCTCAACAACTAAAAGTTGAGAAGGCACTGAAAGGCTTTAAGCTGGAAAAAAAGATGGTCAGATTTGCATCATAAAAAAAGATTAGCCGGGCGTGGTGGCGCATGCTTGTAATCCCAGTACTTTGGGAGGTGGAGACCGGAGGATCCGGGTTCGCGGCCAGCCTCACCTCTCTCTCTCTCTCTCTCTCTCTCTCCCTCTCTCTCTCTCTCTCTCTCTACTTAGTGAGGCCCTCTGCAACTTCGTGAGACCCGGTTTCAAAATAAAGTATAAAAAAAAAATAGGGCCGGGGGTGTAGCAG
>PVJS01038040.1:0-19609 GCA_004027185.1 Glis glis
GATTACAAAATTATGGGAAATACACACAATGGAATTCTATTCAGCAATAAAGAAGAACAAAATAACAGCATTTGCAAGAAAATGGAAAGATCTGGAGAACATTATGTTAAGTGAGATTAGCCAATCACAAAAAAAGAAGGGACATATGTTTTCATTAATATGCGCAACCTAGGGAGTAGTGGGGACACAAAAGGGACTCCAAAGACAACAGAGAACCCTTAGTGGTGCAAGGGAAGGGGTACAAGGGAAGGGGAAGGGCAAGAAAGAAGTGGATCTATGGAATTACTATCATAAACAATGTGTACATATGAGATTATACCAACATCATTCTCAGTGCTACATGGATGGGGGGAAGCGGGGGGGGAGGGACACCAAGAGCTGTGTGCATATATGTTAACACCAAACTGATACTCATTGTGATGTGAGACTACAATGCACCAATAAAAACATATTAAAAATAATTCCACAGCCAAGTTCTTTTCATTGGTTCATTCATTAGTCATTTAGTTCAGCTCTAATATTACACATGGCCATAATTGC
Source organism: Glis glis (assembly GCA_004027185.1). Taxonomy (NCBI): domain Eukaryota; kingdom Metazoa; phylum Chordata; class Mammalia; order Rodentia; family Gliridae; genus Glis; species Glis glis. Next base: position 541 of record PVJS01038040.1, read on the forward strand.
AAAGTCATTAATAATTGCATAATTTAAATATTCACACTGTCTAAAATTTTTCAAATGTTGTGATCCTGTAACCTAGGTTTAGATTGGGAACTCCTTTAAATGTTTTATTCTTAATTACAGAAAACATAGAGTTGGTAAAACAATCTTTAATAAAAATTAAATTGATCACTTGAAAGCATCAGAGAAAAACCCACTTTGACTCCAGTATTTTAGTAAGCACACATTTTTATAAAACAAACAACAAAAGGAATAAGTAGTTCAAATAGTGTCCCTGTTCAACACACACTTAAAAGCAACAATCATTATTAATACCAGTAGTCTGTATGTGGCTCTATTTACTCTTTATAAATACAAAGATTCAGAAATGGCCTTCTATTCACCTTGCTAAGAATGAAAGACTTGAATAGATTTCTATCAAATACATTCTAAGTCAATATCTACTGGTAATTTGATAATGCTTCTCAAAGCATATCATAAAACTTAAAATATACTTATAATTTTAATTACTTAAAATGGATTTTAGCTGAGAATGGTGGTGCACACCTGTAATCCCAGTACTAGGGAGGTGGAGAAAGGAGGATCACAGATATGAAAGCAGCTTCAGCAACTTAGCTAGACTCCAAACAACCTAGAGTCCCTGTGTCAAAATAAAAAGTAAAAAGGGCTAGGGGTGTAGCTCAGAGGTAGAATGCCCCTGAGTTCTACCCCTCTAATACCACCAAAAAAAAAAGAATGGATTTGTCCAATTTTCTACACTCTTACACTCAGTGGGTTTGACAATGCCGGCTTGGGTGTATCACACACTTTTGAAGAAAGGTATTATGCACACATACTCCTTTGTGCAGGATGTCCATTTTTATCCATCATAAAACAAAGCTGATTAACTGGTAAACCATCCAATGAGTCTCTATCTGTTGGCCAGCTTATCTAATAGGAGTTTTTCCACTAAATTACCCAGATGAACACAAACCTTGGACAATTATTCCCTACTAGCTCATGTGAGTAATTGCTAGGGTGGAAAATTATAGCAAATATGAAGGTACAGATGTTCATTTTTAGATGACCAAATAAAATAGGGGGACACATTTTTCTCCCATACAGAATTCTATTTATGTAATACATCTTGTTCTATGAAACATATTTCTTGTGCATTTAATAGAAAAATAAGTAAACTAACGAAAACAAAATGAGGCTGGTAAGACTTTAAAAGCTTGCACTGACGGATGGCAATTATTTACTTTGCAACAGCAATTCACTCAACATCCAATAATTTAGTCACTCCTTGGTACAAAGAGGCAAAGTTACAGAAAAAGGAGCAATTGCACATGCCTTTAAACATGTGCAAAGATCTTTCTTCATCTGGCTGAAAAGCAAAAAAAAAAAAAAATTACACACTACCCCAGCTTGAAAGCATTCAGAACTTTTCTCCCTAACAAGCTTGCCTTGTTTTCTCTGGTGCAATTTCACAGCACTGCACTATACTTTGGTCTTCTGGCCCAAGTTCGGCTCTATTGTTCACAGCAGAATTATTGTCTGGGAACCAGTTTTGGCCTTCGATTAAAAGGTGTCCCCCTGCAGTTGCCTTAGCTCTTGCTTTCACCAGTAGATGCTAAGGTCTGGGGACAGACTCTGCCCAATCCGCTCTCTTTAAGGCTGAGACCTCAGCATCTGATTTCACAGGACTGAGGGAGTAGGCAAGTGCAGAGCCAAGTAATTCTAGAAACTTTCCATATAGGCACACTTCTACCTTTCTAAATGTAAAGCACTACATTGGAATCAGAATCTTGTTGTAATGATTATATGGTACGTTTAGCATGTTACATCTGTTTATATTTTATTGTCTCTTTCCCCACTTATCTATGAGTTCCAAGAAAGCTTTTGTTTATGGCACACAGAATAGTGTTAAGAGCATACTACACATTCAATGAGTACTGTCCAACGAATGACCAAATAAATGAACCACGAATCCCCTATCAGAGACTGCCCTGTGAGAAGAAATTCTTCAGTAGTGTTTTATGAGGAACTGGCGCTTGGTGGCCTTTAATGTGATTCTATAAAAAAAAACAAGCAAACCTTTGGTTATTACTAGGAGAAAATGTGCCCTCCTGTTGGCATAGGTGTTTTTATGTGCAAATAAATTTATATTAAATTAGAGTGTATAAATGTGGACAGTACCATGTTTAAGAACAGACAATACCAGGTCTCAAATGCCTGAGTGAGAAACTTAGCTCTACTACTTGCGTTGAGTATGATGACATTAGACAAGTTGCTTCGCCCTTTTTTTGTGCTTGAATTTCCTTATATATAAAAGGAAGGATAAAGAAAAAGGGATTAATAATAAAATCCCTATCAGAGAATTGTTTTGAGGATTGAATACATTATTACATGCAACTCAATTAAACAGCACCTGGTACACTGAATAAAGCTAGAAATATTCGCTACTGTGGTTACTGCTAATGTAGTTGCATGTTCTGCTTAATAAATATTAATGGATGCTATTTCTACCATAATTACCAATATCATTCATTCTATTGGGAGTGTGATTAGATTAACCTGGAACCCACAGGATTGACATTTTTAGGTGGACAATAACATTTTTTTTCTTGATTATGTGAAGTTGACTATTACACCAAAGTCCTGACATGTGCTATCCCAATTAGAATAAATATACTGTGGGAACAGTCACCTCTGGCTAAGAATTAAAGTGTAACATCTTAATGTAAATAAGCTATTGTAGTTGATTAGTTGATTCCACTTATAAATATTTACTTCTGAGGAATGGAAGGGGAGGTTCAGAGAAAGAACACCGCAATGTCAATTTGAGGAGGATCTTGAAAGAAGAGACAAAAATCACACTGAAGCAGCTGTGAAGGCTCACGATGACACACTTTGTTTGCTACACAATTTTCCCCAGGAACTATATACATCAAACATCATCTAGTACCACGTTGGTTTTCTTAGAACTATTAGTATTGAAATTAATAGATATAATTTGTGTGTGGGAGGGGGGTACTGGGGATTCAACCCAGAGCCACTCTACCTCTGAGCTACACTCCCAGCCCTATTTTATTTTTCAGTTTGAAACAGGGTCACTCTAAGTTGCAGAGGGCCTCATTAAGTTACTGAGGCTGGCTGCAACCCTGCAATCCTCCTGTCTCAGCCTCCCAAGTACTGGGATTATAGGTGTGTGCCACCACGCCTGGCCAATAGATGTAATTTATCTCAACCTTCTTTATATTTGTTTGCAATTGAAGTTTCCTAGGTAGACTCAAAGTATATACAGGTTTAGCACCACTGATCTGAAAATCTTAAATCTGTAATGCTCCTAAATCTGAAATACTTTGAGCACTGACATGACACCACAAGTGGAAAATTCCACACCTGACCTCATGTGAGAGGTTGCAATCAAAACATAGTCACACAACACGATTTGTTCCACATCCCCAAAGGAAAAGAGACCCTCCCAACCCCCTTGGGTTGCAATAAATCTTTTCTGCACATGCCCAGGTTCCCCCACACAATCACTCCCACAAAGTATAATAAAATGGATGTGTGTGGGCTGGATGCGTCAATGGCAGGCTCTTCACTCTGTTCTTTGCGTATTCTCTGCTCAGTGATGTGAAGACGCTCTTTGTTGCTGCTGTTGTTTAACAGTTATACAGGGATTCTGGTGATGCTACTGTGCTGCCTGGTTACACTGAACACATTATTTTGTAGCTATATTAATAGCATGCCATTTTTCACTGTTAAGTATTTATGTGTAAATAAGCATAAAAATGGTTGTTTACTGGTAGCATATAAATTCAGTCAGGAATAATGCTGATGCTAAATAATCACAGACTGGCCACATGGGCAGCTGAGATAGTGACACCTTTGCTTTCTGATTGTTTAATGTACCCAACCTTTGTTTCATGAACAAAATGGGTAAACACACTGTATAAAATTACCTTTAGGCTATGTGTATAAGACGTAGATGACACATAAATGAATTTTATGTTTAAACTTCAGCATCATCCCCAAGGTATCTCATTATGTATATATAAAAATTCCAAAATCTGAAAAAAAAAAGAGCCGAAGAGCAGCATACACACAATCTCTAGAAAGGTGAAGTGGTAGTTCTACTTTGAAATAGTTTCCTATGTGCTTCTAATATAACAAGTCATTCTTCTCCCCCATTCTCTCTCTGTTCAGGGATAAAATCACTCTTCTAATCCCTTTAAGTGGTTCTTATCCTTGGACGCACATTGAAATCCCCTGAGGGAGATAGAAAAATGTAGATGTCTGAGTCCGTAGAAGAGATTCAGCAATAATTGTGCTGGGATGCAGCCTGGTGATTCCAACACATGGCCCGGTTGAGGACCGCTGTTCTAAATTAATCATACCCAAAATGAGTGAGCAAGGCTACAGAAAACAACCTGTGAGTAGAGCATGTTCATAGGAATTTTATGGATATATATTTCTTAATTTAATACTTAAAATTTTAATAATGTTATATGATATTTTAAATATACATACTACTGTAGCAGTGGTATGATAGTATAAGGCAAACAAAAATGTTTAGAAAAATTGTAATAAATAAACAGATGTCCTTCACTAATTAGGTATTTGACAATCAAATAGTTGTGGAGTATTTGCTTCGTAGGGTACCCTCGTGAATGCAGATAGCTACAAACCGTTCCCCTTTTACTCAGGCTGCAGGTTTTGCTGGACCAAATAATTATTCCACTGTAGTTCTCCTCTGAAAAGCCAAACATGAACCTGTCACTCCCTCCAAATTGTCTTCTTTAATTTCAAGTTGATGGTTTAACTAAGTAACATAAAATGTCAGCAGAAATTTCTAGTGTGACTTTCAAAAACCTCCATAGTTTCTCTTCAAAGTGTATAGCTTTACATCTCTCCTCTCCATCCTGACATTGAATGCTGAAATATTTCCCTTTTACCTAAATATGCCAGGTCCTTCTTCATATTCCCAGTCCTACAAAGGTCTTTTTCTTCTTTTTTTACCTGGTAAACCTGCATTTAATTTGCAAAAGACAATAAAACACAGATCGTCTTTTGAATATTCCAGGATTCCTCTAGACAGCATGAATTAAATGTTATGAGATCATTTATCACATTATAATGCAGTTATTATCCCGTTTGTCCCCAGTAAATATTGAGATCCTCACACTAAAATTGGCTTTTTCATCTTTATATTTTCCAATATTGGGCGTTTAGCTAAGTATGCAAATGTGAGTTAATATATGTCTGCTAAATAAATCTGTTCAGTTTTCCCATAAACAGTCATTGACTGCCTACTGTGTGCCAGACACTCAAAAGGGCACTGTGAAAATAACAATGAGTAAATAATGAAGGAACAATGAAGTTTTCAAAAGTAAATGGGTGTTTTTTTAATAAGGAAAATCAAAATAAAAGTGGCCATCACCAAAACCAATAAAAGCAGCTCAACCTTTTCTACACACCAAGGGTATCATCTATATATATCCTTAGTTCTGTTTTCTATTAATAGTAATTTACTATTTGTAGCAACTCTGTTAATTGCATAATTATAATATTTTCATAACAGTGATCCTAAGGGAATTCAACATTCTAAAATGCTCTCTTAATCCAACTTTATGTTTACTTAGATTCTCCTGAATTTTGTCACATTCTAACAACAGGAAAATTTCAGACTTAGGGAATAACAGTGCTAGAAGAGACAAGTCTCTCACTTCACAGATGGGGAAGCAGATTTATAGAAGTAAAGTGCATTAGGTCACACACCTAGTTAGTAACTGAACCACTGGTAGAAATCATATCTCCTAAAACTGCTCTTTAGCACTCTTCACACCATACCAAATTGACTTTCCTCTTGGAGAACCAGGATATCTGATCCCAGACTAAATCATGTGAACTATACTTCACTGTCCAAGGAACAGACTGTTGTTATGAATAAAACATTGTTTCTTGTTGTTTAAATGTAGTGAAAATTGAGAAATATAAAATATTATTATGGCTCTATGAAATATTAAGGAGTGTTGAACTAACATGTTTTTAAGCATCTGAAGCAAATGTGATTGTTAGAGGATGGTGCATGATTAATTAATTAGAAAAAAAGTCATTCTAACTGGTAGGTATATAATTCCTTAGATATACTAACTTATGCAAGCATAACAGCATATAACACCTGTAACCAAAACATTAACAATTAGTCATGTGGAGATAAGAGCTGTAGCATAGGTTAGTTGAGGTCAAAAGGGGATTCATTGTCTGACCACCTATTCACTATTCAATCCCTCAACATCCTCATCTGTACAACAGGGATGATAACAGTGATCATTGGTATATTTCATTGAAATTACCCAGATAAAGCCCAAGGTCACATCCTGTACATTCTAAAATGCTCATAACTTAGTCATAACTATTTTTATTATAAAAACATAAGAAGACATCACAGACAAATAATTTAGAACTAAGTTCAAAGAGGCTTCAATCTAATATTGGTTCAAAATGCCTAGCTCAACTGCCTAAGGAAACATAACATAGTCTAGGTAGAGAACACATGATTACCACATACCTGTGAATTACTAAATTATAATGGTGATGTAGGAAATTCATCTGGAAAAATTTACCCCTATACTTAAAAGTAAATTGGGAAAAGAAAAGCACTGTCTATAAAGAACATTGAAGTTTTATGACACAGGGAATAAAATAAATATATATATCATTTTTGTCTAAAGAAGAGTAAAAATAAGTATCTTACAAAACTCACTTTACATATGTCAAAATTAGTCCTGTAACACCAAGAGCTGTGTGCATGTATGTTAACACCAAACTGATACTCATTGTGATGTGAGACTACAACGCACCAATAAAAACATAAAAAAATTTGTCCTGTATAGTAAATTATCATTATGCCTTTATTCCTTATAGAATAATCTTGGATTCTCATAGTCATTTGCAGCTATCAAGGTGACTTACTCAAATTTTGAAAAAAAGTTTTATCTATGGGGTTCATTTTTTCATCTGCAATGTGTACATGTCCACCTGCGTAATTGGTAATTTCTTTCTCTATTATATAATACAAAAATTACTCACAAAGGACTAGCATGTACAGTTGCACAGGTTATTTATGTGTGTATATTAAAGACCAAATTTGTAAATCCTGTACTTTCCAAAAACTAAACTATATTCTTTAGTGTAGAATAAGCCAAAGGTTTGACAGTGACTATAAAATGATTATAAAAGTTATGGTGTTTCTAGAAATGGAAGAAAAGGCATCAGGTCATCTAAAATGTAAAGTCTTTTCTTTTGGAATGTAGCTTGACCTCCACTTACCATGCTGAGCTCAGGGATCTGACCACCAAAAGGAGTACTTTTGCACAAATATCAAAGATACAGAGTAAGATTAGAATGCTATCTAAACATGAGGCACACGATGAACACATTGCATTAAACTCAATCTTATATTAATAATTCTATTATTCTGGAAAAAGTTCACAAAGTCTTCAAAGTCTTTTTCTTTAATATCTGCACTTACTCTCTTTCATTGTGAAAACTTAGTGAAGTGGGTATCATAACCACCTGTAAGGGAGACTGCCTCTTTATAAGCTTCCAGGAGTGCATCAACTTTTCACCTTCCTCTACCAAATGGTTATTATTTGTTATTTTACTATGTCACTGCTCTCAAAGCAGTGAACTGTGGGTGGGTTGCTTAATGACCAATTTTTTTATCATCTTGGCTTTCTTATCCCAGCCACTCCTGATACAGACCTGTCTTATATACTTTCCAATGAGACAAATATCCTTACAAATTCTGCCTATGATTCAATTCCTTCCTACATGAAGATGAATATGTAAATCCTTCTACACATAGTAGTGCCTCCTCTCTTTCAATATGGTTTGAGATTAATCTGATTCCAATTATTGCTACAGTTTCCTATTCTTAGTAACTTCCACATCTGTCTCCCTTACGTTTCATTGTGGGGGAGGAATGGAACACTACATGTGTATCCTCTGCGCATTCGCATCCATTTAGCTTTGGTTGGCAAGTTGCAATGAATATGTAAGAGCCCTTGTCAAATCACAGATCTTTCATTTAGCTCCCTTCTCAGCTTAACACAGTTCACAATAGACAATAGTCAATAAAGGTTGTTTGGTTTTCAACAGGTAAATTTGCTAAATCAAAATCATGATCGATATTTTAAAATGCTAATAAAACATCTATTTTCATTATAAAACCATCTAAGAATGGTACATAAAAGAAATGAATGTGAACTACATTTGTTTTGAAAAATATAAAATCAATAGAAATATATAAGAGCACAGGTCCTATCATGAGGCTTCTGTGTTAGAAAGCAGTTACATGTGTTCCTAATCACTGATTTTTTTTATCCATATTGTTTTTGAAAAGCAAATTTAACAGTTTCTATCATGCAAGTTTGATGTGCATGTATCTTAGAAAAGCGACGTATTACTATCACTTCTTAGAATATGTAATATGTATATGTATTAGTATGAGTAATGAATACCAGAAAAATACATTTATGAAATACTGTTTTAATAAATAAGTTTCAGTGAACTTGAAGAATAATTTCCTGACTTACAAATGACCAATAAATAGGTATTTTGCACGAAAATATGTTCAACATCACAAGTCCTCAAGGTAAAGCAAATCAATACCACAGTGAGATATCAACTCACTCTGGTAAGAATGGCTATTATCCAAAAGACTGAAGATAACAAGTGATGGTGGGGATGTGGGGAAAAGAGGACCCTTGCACACTGCTCGTAGAAATGTAAATTAGTATAGCCATTATGGAAAACCGTATGGGCATTCCTCAAAATATTGAAAATAGAACTACCATACAATTCAGCAGTTTCCTTATAGGGTATATATCTGAAGGATACGGAATCAGCATGCTGAAGGGATATCTTCACTCCTGTGTTCTCTTAAGCACTCTTCACAGTAGACAAAAAGATACATACAACCTAAGAGTCCATCAACTGATGAATGGGTAAAGAAAATGTGGTGAGTATACACAATGGAACACTACTGAGCCATAAAAAGAATGAAGTCCTGCCATTTGCCACACATGGGTGAAACTGGAGATAATTATGTTAAGTGAAATAAGCCAGGCCCAGAAAATCGAATGCCACATGAGCTCACTCACATGTAGAATCTAAAAAAGTTGATCTCATGGAAGTTGAGAGTCGAATGGTGGGAGAGTAGAGTGTGGGAGTGGTGGGGAAAGGTTTATCAGTGGGTGTTAAGTTACAATTAGGAGCGAAAAGTTCTTGTGTGATTTTCCACAGTGGGATGGCGATCTCTAACAATTACATAAGCACTGTATATTTCAAAAAGCTAGAAGAAAGAATTTTGAAAGTTTTCACTGTAAAGAAATGACAAATGTTTGAGGAGGTAGAAATGTTTAAGCTGATTTAAACATTACTATCTATCTGTCTGGTAATCTCTCTCTCTACACACACACACACACATATGCACACACACACACACACACAAGTATCACATGGTACTCCCTTAGTATGTACAATGTGTATGCTTTTATGTATCAGATAAAAATAAATTTTAAAATTTGCTATCAATAAAAAATGACTTCTTGATATTCTTCTTAAGATCATTAATTGAGTGCTTCGGTTGAGCCAAGACAATACCACGTGTCACATTATCATTTAGTTTAATCCTTAGAATAGCCTTATGATTTGGGTATTATCATTGTACCATTTTACAAATGTCAGATCGAACTCTTAGAGACCACAGGCAACCCACCCAAGCCACATAGTGAGCAGAACTACCACATAGTGGTACAAGCCACATAGTGAGCACAACCCGGGAGCAGAACTGAACTGTGTGAAACCCCAGACCATAGTCCCACACCAGTGGCTCTTGAACTCCATTCTTATCAGAATCACCGAGGTGGCTTTGGTGAAATACAGATTTCAAGATTTTTTTTTTTTTTGGACTGAGGATTGAACCCAGGGACATTCGACCTCTAGGCTATACCTCCAACCCCTCCTTAAAAAAAAAAATTAAAAACAGGGTCTTGCTAAGTTGCTGAGACTGACCTCAAACCTGCGATCCTCCTGTCTCAGCTTCCCAAGAATTGAGATTATAGGCATGTGCCACCATGCCTGGCTCCAAGTGTTTGATTAAGTTTCTCTACTGTAGGATATAAGAGCTTGATTTGTAATAATTTCCCAGGTGAAATAATGGTGCTAGCCAAGGAATCACACTTTGAGAATCACTGTCCTAAATTATTAAAATACTGACTTGACTGTCTACTTAAGTAAACTATAATAAAACCAATTAGTAATTGTGTAGGCATAGACCAGTATTTCAAGATCATTGTAACATGACTACTCAAAATATTATTATCTTTACATGATTTAGGACTTTAAAAGCAGTATTTAATAGAGTCAAATCCAAGTACTGTTTATTCAGTTGAAGTCAGAATTTTTTATTATCCCATACTGATTTTTGGACGAAAGAAGATACTGATTTATTAAAGAGAAGGAGTTCATCCAAGGTACATAATTACCATAACTACTTTCACTCTGACAGAGTTTATTTTGTATCTGCTTATACACATTGTTGTAAGTAAAAAATCTCATTTGAAACAAGCTATCAACTCTGTGTGGTTTTTCTCTAATAGACTCATGTATACTGATCCCAGAAGAAGTTAAAAATTAGAAATCAAAAGGTCATTCCAACATTGCCAAATGAAATAATTAAGTTTTTTTATATCAAAAGTCTGCTCCCAAGTTTGAATCAATTTTACTTCGTGTGTGAGTACACGTGCACGTGTGTGTATGTGTGCGCATGCGTTACTGGATATTGAACCCAGGCGTGTTCCACCTCTGAGCTACATCCTCATCCCTTTTCATTTTGAAACAAGGTCTCACTAGATTGCCGAGGCTGGCCTCGAAACTTCAATCCTCTTGTCTCAGCCTCCCAAGTACTGGGAATGCACCACTATACCTAGCGTACCTCCTTATTTTCTTTCATTTTTACTTTTATTTTTATTTTATTGGTCATTGTAAGTATACAGCATAGTGAGATTTGAAGTGATACATTCATGTATGCACACATGGCTATTGTGAATTGTGCTTCTAGGAACATGAGTATACATGTATCCCTATAGTATTCTAATTTTAATTCTTTTGGAAAGATACTGAGAACTGGTACAGCTGGGTCACATAACGGTTCCATTCCTAATTTTTTTGTTACCTTCTTAATTTCTAAGAGACATCTAATATATTTATTTCCTCTGAAGACAGCCCATCATTCTTAGAATTTAAAATAACTCCAAATCTTCTAGCAATTTACTATATCTTGGTGGTGTTTCCTTGTTTTGTTAAAAAAAGAATTGAAGTTTTTAGGTTTAGCTTTACATTTGGTTTTACAATTACAAAATATTAGGTCTTTTTTATTCAAATAGGCAAAACAGACATAGCTAAAACTAAATTCCAAATTTACAAGATGTCACAAATTAATTGAGGAATTAGAAAAATACATGTCTAAGTTACTCTACAAAGTTACAACTCTAAGAATATACCACAGTGAGACAAGATGTGTGCTATAAAATTTTTATAATGCTGTCCAGGAGGGCAGTAAATAGCTCCACAACTTAGAGGAAAAGAATTATGAATGAACTTATTTCACTAATCCAATGTGGGCTGGACCAAAAACTAGGATATGAAAGAAAAGTATTGTCATCCAAAATAATAAACCTTCCTAGTAAGACTGAATAAAGTGCTGAAATCAATTTCTAATAAGTGTTGACTGACCTTGGCAAATCTAAAGAAGTCGACCACATGGAACTAAAATTCAACAAGTTGTCACTGGTTTTGTGTCTCAGGGGAATAGAATGAATAAGAGCAAGATTATCACTTTTAATGATGAAAATTAGAAAAAAAATAAAGGTAAGATACTGATAATAGCATTTGTATTTCAAAAGCATTAATTTGGATCTGACTTCAGATTTTGGCTCAAATTTACAAATGAAATTAGGATTCAAGTATGAAACATTCTTTTAATGAGTCAGAATGAGGACTGTTCCACAATCTCTCAGCACCCTGCAATAAAGAAGTCATGGGTTCATTCCCAGCAAGGGATTGGAACTAACATTTTGAGCAGTACAGATTATATTTCACATACCAATCAAAATAAAATAGAAATGATAGGTGTCATTTACATTCTCAGAAATTCCCTGTCTTCTGTTCTTACTACATCCTTTGGAAAATTATAAATGATCGGCCTTTATCTTTAGTCTCGTCCACACTTTTCTTATCCTTTTGTCTTCGATGAAATCTGATTAACCTGAGAAAATCCTGGGAAGTTCTCACCCCCTTAGTGTTCCAGAGCTAGGAAAGAGTGCTAAAATTTCCTTCTTGAGCTCACTGAGACTTTTAGTTCATTATTACACTCTTGAGGAAAAAAAAATGCCCACTCTAAGCTGGCGACGTTCACACATAGAGCTAGCTATCCCATCGCCACTTCATCACGTTCAGCCAACACCACTTTGAATCAGGATTTCGACTATTCAATCCCAGGCATCCTCTCCATTCCCTCCCCAATTCTACCAATATTTGGGGCTAGGAAGACATCTATACAGAGAACTCATGCAAAGCCCACCTTTTTTAAAATAACCTTTATAAAGAAATATCATCTCTACTCCATTGTAGCCCTGTCCACACAGCAGGAATCTTGATAAAAATAGGGGGCTGTCTGAAACCTAAAAATAAACTTGAAATCTTTCTCACATCTCTGACACCCTATTTTTCCAGTTTTCTTATTCTTATTGTACCTATTGTCAAAACACCAAATCTTACCAAAGATTCAGGTCCCTAGACCCTCACCTTTTTATATATATATATATAATTCCTCTCCTAGACACACAGCTTCTCCTATGCAGCTTGGAACTATGGGGCTGTTGCACTAAGTATGTGTATCAGTAAAGACTCTCAGAGCAGGGCACGGTGCTATATGCCTGTAATCCCAATGCTTGGGAAGCTGGGACAGGTGGATTTCAGGCTCAAGCCCAGCCGTGGCAAATAGTGAGGCACTGCTTCAAGAAAGTAAAATAAAATCGGCTGGAGGTGTAGCTAAGGGCTACAATGCCCTTGGGTTCACTCCCCAGTGCCACTAAAATAAAATAGGAAAAAATGAAGACCCTCAGCTCCAGATTGTGGTCACTCCCTACTCAATTGGACTATTGAACAAAGAAAAGGGATTATCTCATAAAATAAAGGAAACCTTGAGATAAGGAAGCTCCAGGAACTGTCTGCTCTCCAGGTCAGCAATGACCTTAAGGATCCAGATTCCTTCATCTTTCCACTGTCTAATATTCACCTTTTGTGTGCACTTCCCATTTATGGTTGAAATATGGTGGCTCTAATTCCAGGCCTCACATGTAGCAAAAACATCAATGGATGGAGTGTGGAGGGAATGCCATTCCAACCTTTTGAAACAGCTCCCATCAGGCTTCATTGAAAAGAAAGGGACCAAACATACTTTCAAAACCAGTTATTGCTAAGGAAGTGGGGTAACACAAATAGAGAATTACCCTGGTGCTCGTGAGGGGACCATCCTTCCCTAAGTCTTGCAGAAGGGAGATGGACACCCCAGATCAAAACTGAAGCTCTGACTGCATAAATGGAAAGGAGAGGGACTGGTGGACAGACTGCCAAAGAGTCTGCTTCCTATGTCCTCATCAGTATCCATTTCCTTGTTGCTATTTTTCTTCCCATAATTCTACTGAGAGAATGAATCAGTAGAATTATACTATTCATGATTACTATGATCGTGTCCTCACCTGTAGATTGATGTAGGAATTCATGCCAATTTGCTAAATTATGTAATAAAAAGAGCAGCATAGTCTGCCAGAAAAAGTCCTTTGCTTCAAATAAAAGAAAACAACAAAATCTCACTCTCACAGTTTAAGCTCTGACATTGCCCTTGGAATAAGCCACCAACTTTTATAACCAATACACAGAGGTGGACATATCCCAAATCTAATAAATCTAAAGCTTTAAGGCCCTTCAGTGATACATGTTCCTTTATCACCCTTGATTATGCATTCTGACATCATATGAATTTTCTTTCAAAAGACTGAATTTTTCTGACCCTTAAAAATCTGCAGCTGCCTCTGCTTATATGTCAGTCCTTTTCTATCTGTATGCTATGAAGCATGTCACTCACCTCTCTATCCATTTATTTCCTTATCTTAAAAGTTGGTATAAGAGAAGGTGCCCTACCCTTCCTGCAGAACTGTGATGAGGATCAGAAACGCGTATATGAAAGTGCTCTGTAGCAATGTTCTGTGTAATTATTATAATCATCGACATACAGTGTTCTCTTGTGGCTGCGATTTTCCAACAAGAGGCTGCTGTTGCATCTGCTCCTGCCCGTTTGTCTCCAGGAAATGACAAGAGCTAAGATCTAAATGAGCTGAGCCATCCCTGATTGCTGTCCAGAGTAGCAACACGGCTGCAGGTGTTTTCCAGGGATCTGCTGTGATGTTACATTGCTCCAGGCTGTGCTGCAGGGGAGCCTCCTAGGGTTTCATCTGCCTGCCATGTGCTCCACTCCCTTCCAGCCCTGGGGAGTTGACTTTCATGTAGGATGGTTTCGGCTTCCCAGTACTGCAAGAATCCTGAGACATCCTCATAGGAAACTATGCCCTACCATCTGGTGGGCAGCATGGTACTAAGAGATGCTGATAGACTCTTGTCTCCTAATTGAATGCGGCGATGGTACGTGTCATTTCCATAAACAAGACTAGACAGCACAATAGCTCTGTTCACTTTAATTTTGGTCTGGAATGTGTTTCTTTGTTTTCATCATCCTGTCATTCTTGCAAATGTTATGAGTTTTAAAATATGATTTATTGCTTTACCTACTAATGTGCCATTATTAGATAGTAAGCTGCTGAAGTAGCAGAATTTGGTAACAAGCAATTTCACAAGTGATTATGCAGTCATGGAGTGAGTACATCCTAGCTGCAAGGGTTGGGTGGACAATGACTAGTGGAAAGGTACAATGGTACAGGGCTGAGGAGCCAGTGCTGCCAAAAGGAGGGAATGTTTCCATCTTGGCCGTCACAACACTGATGAGAACAGACATTAAAGTGAGGACTCTACTCAGGATAAATCCTCTAGTAAGTTCATCTCCCTCCTCTCACATTTTATATTGATCAGAACAAATTTAAAATCAATATTAATACCATTCATTATCTCATGAGCACTTACAGTATGCTCTTCTTATATATTATCACATTAAATCCTTATAACAATCTTATGAAATATGTGATAATATCAGCATTTTATATAAGAAACATTCTTGAAGTTGCTAAATTGTTAGTAATTAGAGCTAGTAACTTAGGGAGTTGGAATATAAACATGAGTCTATTAGATTCCAAAGCCTTCATCTGGTTCATTGTTTTTTTAACATTGAGTACATAATGGAATCTCCTACTGTTTAAGAAAAAAAATACTGATGCCTGTCACATTTCCTAGCTCAGGCTGGGACACCAGGTTCTTGCATTTTAAAGTTATTCTACTGGCAATTCTGATGCACACTGTTAATTAGAACCCTTGGAATATACTGAACCTTAAAAGAATAATTGTAAAATGTCACCTAAAGTGTCAAAGTAGGGTCTGAATGCCAGTATATGATTTAACAATCTGTTTTTTTTTTCCTTGTCAAAACATGGAAGAGCAAGGTTCTTCTCTGTGCCCTGAGTGAAAAGTGAACCATCAATAGCAATTGGGTTACTTACTGAACCTGAGGGTAGAGACACCAGTTAGAGTCCAATGTGCAAATGCTAAAATATATTACACTTTAGATTGCGAGGCGATGGAGAAGAAAAAACAGGGTAAAGGAAAGAGAGAGAGAGATTGATTTTTTAGCTTTTTTTAAAATTTCAATGTACTCAGTAATCCATATGAATTTGTCAACTGACATTCAGATATATAATATTCTTTTTCATAAAGACAATTGTCTATGGCTAAATGGAGTCAACCATGGAAACATTTATTTTTCTTCAAGGAAAAACAGAATTATTTCAAAATATTTAAATGTAAGTATATTGACTACAGAATTCTTCTGTGTGTGTGTGTGTGTGTGTGTGTGTGTGTGTGTGTGTGTATGCATGCGCATGCATGTGCGTAGTCTTATGGATTGAATCCAGGAGCATTCTACCACTGAGCTACACTCCCATACCTTTTTTTATTTTTTAGTTTGAAACAGGGTTTCCCTAAGTTACCATTCACTGGCCTCAAACCTGTGATCCTCCTGTCTCAGCCTCCCAAGTACTGGGATGACAGCGATGCACCACCATACATGGACAGAATTCTTTTTTAACCTGTCTGCTAGTAAAGAGAAAAATTATATTAATTCTTTCTCTGAGTTTTAGAACTTAACACTTGGTAGAATTTTCTACATATAATCAAAGACTTCTACTCTAGTCTTAACCCTAAATTCACAAAAATACAGCAAATAAAAATAAAGTGGGAGGTCGTGAGTGTACTGGTTGAGGGCACGGCTTTAGCCTGAGTTAGTTGTGTCACTGGAGGCAGGTGACTTAATCCCTCCTTGCCTTGATATCACCACCAATAAAATGGAAATGAATCATAATGCTAACTTAATGGCATTTCTGTGTAGAAAGTGAAAGTGTGTCACAGAAAAACTGTTAAGTGCCAAAAACATAGTTAGTACTATATAAATGTTTACTATCACCACTCTTCTTTCAAATTTTGAAAAAGTACTATTAGCTGGGGGTGGTGGCGCATGCTTGTAATCCCAGTATTTGGGAGGCTGAGACCGGAGGATCCGGGTTCGCAACCAGCCTCAGCTACTTAGTAAGACCTCTGCAACTTAGTGAGACCCTGTTTCCAAATAAAGAATAAAAAATAGGACTGGGGGTGTAGCCTGGAGGTAGAATACCCCTGGGTTCAATCCCCAGTACCGAAAAAAAATAAAAATAAAAAAGTACTATTTCTAATAGCAGCATACAGGACTTTAGAGTTGGAAGGGGCCCCTTATTTGATAAACAAGGAAAGGAAAGCCTAAGCTGCATTTGAGAGCCAGTAAAAAGGCACAGTAACAGCTAGAATGTAATACGCTGAATAAAGCAGAACAGTAGTTCTGCTGCAATGACATTCTTTACCAGTGACAACATTCTTGGAGTTTTAAGAAGGGATAACTTCAAATGAATCATTTTAAATACTTTTCAGAAATGCATCTTATAAACAGCCTATTACAGCACTTATAATTATATTTAACAGAAAGCAAACCATACTGAAAATTATTCAATTGAAATTATGCCATGTGTTCAAACTATTGATGTATTATTTATATTTTCTTTGCAGAAAACAATTTTTGGCCTGTAAAATCATAACATTTCCTTGCAGTGCTGTCAATGTTTGAATTTTAAATGTTCCCCAAAGGCCCATATGCTAAAGGCTTTGTCGCCATCCTGTAGTGCTATGGAGAGGTGGTAGAGCCTTTTGGAGGAGGGGCCTAGTGGAAGGAAGTTAGGTCATTGGGGGTGTGACTTTTAAGAGGATCTCTCTCTCTCTCTCTCTCTCTCTCTCTCTCTGTCTCTCTCTCTCTCTTCCTCCCTCCCTCCCAGTTGCAGCCATGAGGTCAGCAGCTGCTCTGCTGCAGGCTCCCAGCATGATATACTGTGTCATCAGAGGCTAACAGCAACAAGGCCAAGTGATCCTGGGCTGAAACCTCTGCAACCATAAGCCAAAACAAGCCTTTCCTTTTTAAAGCTATTTATCGTAGGTATTTTGTCACAGTGATGGGAAGCTGACTAACACAAATACCAACTCTAGATAACACCGTACTGATCTAACCTTATGCTCACACTACAAAGTTGATCAATTATACAAGAAAAATAATAAAGCAAGATAAGTGTCAGAGCACTGACTCACACTCCAGGCATCATTTTTATTATCCCCATCAGTAAATATGAAGCTATTTCTCAAAGGAATAACAGATTCTTCTTTCTTAACATAATCCCAAGGACCAAAGTTATAGCCTCCTCCTCCCATAACAGAAAATGTTTAATATCCTGGGTTAAGGAATGTGTTTTTAGATAGGAAACTTTCAATAATTATAATATAATTATTTTAAGGCATATTTGAAGACATATAAAATTATTTCAATAATTATAATTATTTTAGGACATTTTAAAGACATCTAAAAAAGTTAGAATATAGTAGCCCAATCCTAAAATAAAAAGGAGGAAAAGCCAATATGAAGCTTGCTAAGGTAGGTTTACAAGTGCCATGAAGAAAATTTTCAGTCTATGTCTTTGCAAATGGTAGAGAATTTCTGGCTCAGGCTCGTATGAAGACACATCTAATTATCAAAGAGAGTATGTAATTTGGCCACTGTGAATTGTGCTACTATGAACATGGGTATGCATATATTACTGTTCACAGTGGCCAAATTGTGGAACCAACCTAGATGTCCATCAACAGATGAATGGATTACAAAATTATGGGAAATACACACAATGGAATTCTACTCAGCAATAAAGAAGAACAAAATAACAGCATTTGCAAGAAAATGGAAAGATCTGGAGAACATTATGTTAAGTGAGATTAGCCAATCACAAAAAAAGAAGGGACATATGTTTTTTTGTGTGTGTGTGGTACCAGGGATTGAACCCAGGGGCATTCTACCTCCGAGCTACACCCCCGGCCCTATTTTTATACTTTATTTTGAAACTGGGTCTCACAAAGTTTGGGAGGGCCTCACTGAGTAGCTGAGGCTGGCCGCGAACCCAGATCCTCCGGTCTCAGCCTCCCAAGTACTGGGATTACAAGCGTGCGCCACCACGCCTGGCTTGGGACATATATTTTCATTAATATGCGCAACCTAGGGAGTAGTGGGGACACAAAAGGGACTCCAATGACAACAGAGAACCCTCAGTTGTGCAAGGGAAGAGGTACAAGGGAAGGGGAAGGGCAAGAAAGAAGTGAATTTATGGAATTACTATCATAAACAATGTGTACATATGAGATTATACCAACATCATTCTCAGTGCTACATGTG
>PVJS01038041.1:0-19608 GCA_004027185.1 Glis glis
GAGAGGAGAGGAGAGGAGAGGAGAGGAGGAGAGGAGAGGAAGAATAGGACGCCCCGGGGAAACACGGGCCCAGAAGGCAGAGATAAGAGTGGAATTGGGCTGCAGGGCAGCTGCTGAGCAGGTCCCGGGCGGAGCCCTCATGTCTCCTGTCACCCAGTGGACCGTCTCCTCCAGGGACCCCTGTCCCCTCTGCCCCCTGCTCCTCCCGCGCAGCTGCGCAGCACCAACCATCTCTGAGCGGCTCCTCTTTGCATGGACGGCCAGGTTCCCTCCCGTCCACGATGGCTCTTCTTGGCGTTCCCCGTGGCCGTCACTCAGCCCTTGCCACGAGGTGAGTCTGAGAGTGTTGCCCGCTCAGCCGCCGTGCGGGGCGGCTCGGTTCCTGTCTTGCTCACTCACGCCAGAAAAGCCTGTTCTCACATCAGAAGACCTGGAGGCTTCCAAGCCAACGCGTGCCATTATGAGCTTCAGCTGCAGGAGACCTCAGAACTCAGCCCCATGGAGGGATTCAAGTTAACTCTTTAGAAGGATGAGCCGGAGCCGGGCGTGGTGGCGCACGCCTTGTAGTCCCAGTACTTGGGAGGCTGAGACAAGGAGGATCGCAGGTTTGAGGCCAGCCTCAGCAATGTAGCGAGACCCTGTTTCAAAATGAAAAATAAAAAGCACTGGGAATGTAGTTCGGAGGTAGAATGCCCCTGGGTTCAATCCCCAGCACCACTAACAAGGAGGAGGAGGAGGAGGAAGGAGGGGGAGGAGGAGGAGGGGGAGGAGGAGCTGGAAAATGTTGACAGTTGGTTCATGGGAGCATTAAGAGAACATTAGAACTGGGAGGGATGTTTATGGCTATCTCATCCAACTGAGGCACAGAGAGGTCACTTGACTAACAGATGTCACACAGCCAGAGAGTAACGTAGCCCAGAATAAAACTTCCTTCCCTGCACTCTCGGCTGCTCTTGCTCTATTACTATCTGCACCTACGAATCAAGTCTGTACAAACGCTGTGGCAGCAGCCTTCGGTCAAGGACAAATCTGTCTGTGAACAGTGGCTTCCTCATTGAGCTCTTTTGAAAGTCTTGCTTTTCATGCACCAGGTCTAAAAAAAAAAAACAATCGAATCAGCTCAGTGCTTTAAAATAATGAAGCTATAAAGAATTTCTATTTAACCTCAATGTCACGAAAGTAGGGAGAGCTACGTGTGGAAATGAATGGCCGATTTTTCATCCTAAATAAAATGTAATTCATCTAATTGATTCGATGGAATCTATGCATTCTGAAGCTTTGGGGTTTTTGTTTTGTTTTGTTTTGTTTCCTGAAGGAAATGGCCAACCTGCTGAACGATGACAGGAGGAAGACAGACCAGAGTGAAGAGAGAAATCATAATAAAGAGAGAGAGAGGAATGAAAAATCAGAGCGTAAGTCGATAAAAACTCAAGGCTCACAGAAAATTCAAGAAAACCACATTGTTGGCACCCCTCTGAACCTCGGATTTATTTATTTATGTTTATTTATATCTTGCTTTATTCTTCCAGAAAATAGTTGAAGGAACAGTGCCCTTCAGAAACATAAATCACAGCCAGGCATGGTGGTGCACGCCTGTAATCCCAGTACTTGGGAGGCTGAGACAGGAGGATCGCAGGTTTGAGGCCAGCCTCGGCAAGTTAATGAGGCCCTCCGCAACTTAGTGAGACCCTATTTCAAAATAAAAAGTAGAATAGGGCTGGGGGTGTAGCTCAGAGGTAGAATGACCCTGTGTTTAATCACTAGTACCACACAAAAAAAGAAATATTAATATACAGTGTTTATCAACCATTTATCATATACCAGGAGCTGTGTAAACATTATTCCATTGAACTTGTTTATCCACGGGGCTGTGGGAAGGAATTATTTTTGTCTCCATTTAAAGTGGGTTCTCGCCGGGCGTGGTGGCGCACGCTTGTAATCCCAGTACTTTGGGAGGCGGAGACTGGAGGATCCGGGTTCGCGGCCAGCCTCAGCTCTCTCTCTCTCTCTCTCTCTCTCTCTCTCCGTCTCTCTCTCTCTCTCTACTTAGTGAGGCCCTCCGCAACTTCGTGAGACCCCGTTTCAAAATAAAGTATAATAAATAGGGCCGGGGGCGTAGTGCGGAAGTGGAACGCCCCTGCGTTCAATCCCCGGTACCGCAAAAAAAAAAAAAATAAATAAATAAATAAATAAAGTGGGTCCTCCTTTTCCACAAAGACTGGGACCTGGGAATGTGTGCTGGTTCGGAAAGTCTTTGCAAATGGGATTAAGTCCGGGGTCTTGCTATAAGATCTGAGCCCCATATCCCACGACAGGCATCTTTACAAGAACAGACATGGAGGTAAGGGCCGGGAAAAGACGGAAGCAGAGCCTGGAGCGATGCTTCTAGAAACCAAGGGATGCTAAGAACAGCCAGCGGCCCCCGGAAGCCAGGAAGGAGAGGTCCAGGGATCCTCCCTGGAGCCCTAGAAAGAGCGACTTTCTTGGGTGGGGACTTCCGGCCTCCAGAACCGAGGGAGCATGGATTTATGTTGCTTTCAGCCACCCAGTTTGTAGCACTTGGATTTGGCGCCTATAAGACATGAGTTTGCCATTGCCTATCGATTAAGGCATAGAGGCCCCAAGAAGTTAAATAATTTATCCCAGTCAAAAAAAAAAAAAAAAAATCCAAGCCGGGCGTGGTGGTGCACGCTTGTAATCCTAGTACTTGGGAGGCTGAGGCAGGAGGATCACAGGTTCGCGGCCAGCCTCAGCTACTTAGCGAGGCCCTCTGCAACTTAGTGAGACCCTGTTTCAAAATAAAGAATACAAAATAGGGCTGGGGGTGGAGCTCAGAGGTAGAATGCCCCTGGGTTCAATCCCCGGTACCACAAAAAAAAAAAAGTCCAATGTTCCATGACTGGGCTTCCAATCCACAAATTGGTAGCTGATCCTAAAATGAGGTTGGGTATTTTTAAAGCATGATTACATGCATAAAGAGGTGCGTGAAGAGCCGTTCCCTGCATGCCAATGGTGGCTCTCTTAAAATGCTGGGATTATGGTAAATTTTACCTCTTCTTCAACATTTTTTATACATACTGCTCAAATTTCTTCCTCCCTCCCTCCCTCCCTCTCTCCCTTCCTTCCTCCTTCCTTCTTTCCTTCCCTCCTTCCTTTCTCTTTCATGGTATTAGGGATTGAACCCAGGGGATTTTTACTTCTGAGCTACACCCCCAGACCTTTTATTATTTTTTATTTTGAAAACAAAGTCTTGCAAGGTTGTTGACAGTCTCTCTATGTTGCCGAGGCCGTCCTCAAACCTGAGATCCTCCTGTCTCAGCTTCCCAAGTACTGGGATTCCAGGCGTGCGCCACCACAACCAGCTTCAAATTTTCTAAAGTAGTCAATATTGACAATTCGAAGACAAAAATTATAGTGATTCTCTTGAGGGACTATGAGCAACAACAGAGGTGGCCCCCAAACTTCATGGAATAAACAATTATAACAATTGTGCGTTTTGGCCAGTCCTTAGAGCAACGCCTGAGGCAGGTGCTGATAAACCCCCACTTTGCAGAGGGGAACCCCAAGTCTCAGAGTTAGCAAGTACTGGGGACATTGCATTTTTAGTCTCCACCAAAGAGAGTGTTTTTATTTTTATTCTCTTTGGACCTCTCTTGGCTTTAAATCATAAGCCGTGTCAGAAATACACCTTTGTTATCTCTCGGACTAATCAATGCCCAGGTCCCCAAGTTCTGCAGGGAAGGAGGAAATCTATCCACTTCCCTGCTCCATACCCCAACAATCCAGTCTTCCTGAATGAAAAATCTGGAAGTTTCTTAGTGTTAAAGACCCTAAGCCCGGCATGGTGCTGCACGCCTGGAATCTCAGTACTGGGAGGCTGACACAGGAGGATCGCAGGTTCGAGGCCAGCATCAGAAACATAGTGAGACTCTCCACAACCTAGTGAGACCCTATTTCAAAACAAAAAATAAAATAAGTTTGGGGGTGTACCTCAGAGATAGAATGGCCCTGGGTCCCATCCCCAGTTCAAAAAAAAAAAAGAGAAAAGAAAAAGACTGGCTCTAATCTGGGTGCAAAGAAAGAAGACTAGACCAGACTTCCTAATTCTTCTCTTTTGCAAAACCCTAGAGAAAGCCTTATTCTTTTTTTTTTGTGTGTGTGTGTGTGTGGAACTGGGGATAGAACCCAGGGGGGCATTCTACCTCTACATCCCCAGGCCTATATTTTATTCTTTATTTTGAAACAGGGTCTCACTAAGTTGCAGAGGCCTCACTAAGTAGCTGAGGCTGGCCATGAACCCAGATCCTCCTGTCTCAGCCTCCCAAGTACCAGGATGACAGGCGTGCCTCACCACACCTGGCTAGTTTCTCTTTTCACTTTTTTTTTGTTAATATTTTGTGGTACTGGGCATTCTACCTCTGAGCTACACTCCCAGCCCTTTTTATTTTTCGTTTGGAAACAGAGACCCACTAAGTTGCTGAGACTCATGCTACATTGCTGAGGCTGTCCTCGAACCTGCGATCCTCCTGTCTCAGCCTCCCAAGTACTGGGATTACAGGCGTGCGCCACCACGCCCGGCGAGAAAGCCTTATTCTTAAGCTGACAAAAGCATGTGGATTTCTCCCTCACTAGCAAGTTTAAACCTATTTATTGTCAGCCATTTAAACCTACACTCCGGGTCTTAGTGGCTTGGAACTGTCTCCTCTCAGGCCTGTCGTTTTTCCAGGAGTAGAGAGGGAAATCCAGGCGGCCTCTCTCACTGTTCCGAGGCTGGCTGTGTCCTCTGTCCTCTGGGGAGTGCTGAGGACTCTGGAAACCACAGTGCACACCTCGCTGTGAGTCTAGCACCTTCTTTGCTCTGCAATTCTTGGGAGCAGCCAAGAGGGAATTCCACTCTCTCCTGCTTCCTGCAGGGAACTGAGCCTCCATGGGTCATGGAGTGAGAATATGGTGGAGTAGGGACTGAGCAAGGAGTACCGGCCCCTGAGCCCCCGTGGAGCTGCCCAGCCACCTCTGGCCACCAGCGCCGTGGGCAGATGAGCTGGAGCCACGCAGGCGACGCGTTCTCCATCCCTGTGTCCAACGGCTGGGGAGATGCAATGGGGACAGCGTCCTGGGTCGGGGGGGACAGCAAAGAGTCATAGAGTCACAGCCCACGGCAGGACGGGGTGCTCTCTGGACCTCAGGCTACTCTCACAGGCTGTGGCCCCCCAAAACTAGCCTCCCCACTCATCCATGAGGGTGTTGTTCTGGAATCATCTGGGGAGTCTTTTGCAAAATATGTTTTATTCATAGAAAGGCAAAGATGGCACTGAAGTGTCTAAAATAGTTAGAGTTCTAGAAGCAGAAAATAGAACTGGGGGTGCCGGGGGGCTGGGGAGACGGGGGGGCTTGTGCATCAAGCTCACAAAGAACTGAATGATGTAGCAGTGTGTGGCTAAGCTCTGGGAGGTGACAACTAAGACCTGGTGACACGGTGGGCCAGCCTCATCCGTGTTGGGGGGAGGGCATTTCCAGCAGGGGGGACAGTGTGTGTGAGGGTCCTAGAGTCAGCATTTGTGTGTGTTTACGGTATTTTATTGGGGTGCAATTACATATATAGTTAGATATGCAAATAGGAAGAACACAGGTTTATGCATTTTTTTTGTGTGTGGTACCGGGGATTGAACCCAGGGGTGTTCTACCTCCGCGCTACACCCCCGGCCCTATTTTTTATACTTTATTTTGAAACCGGGTCTCATGAAGTGGAGGAGGGCTTTCACTAAGGAGAGAGAGAGAGAGAGAGAAAGAGAGGAAGAGAGAGAGAGAGAGAGAGAGAGAGAGAGCTGAGGCTGGCCGCAAACCCGGATCCTCCGGTCTCCGCCTCCCAAAGTACTGGGATTACAAGCGTGCGCCACCACGCCCGGCTATGCATTTTTGTAACTGTATTCGCTTCCGCAACTGGTGTCCGGGCTCAGAATTTGAGTAGTTTTCCCCCAGAAAGTTTCCTTTCTCCCCAAATCCTGCCCCTCAATCCTGCCATACTCTTTGGACTTTTATTGCTACAGACTTGGTTTACTTCTTGAACCTCCCAGAAATGCAAATCATGCAGTCCGGACCTGGTTTCTCTCATTCAACATTAGGTCTGTGTCATTCATCCATGCCTTTGCGCCTGTCAGTCATTTCTTTTTTTTGGCGGTAGTGGGGATTGAACCCAGGGGCATTCTACCTCTGAGCTACACCCCCAGCCCTATTTTTTATTCTTTATTTTGAAACAGGGTCTCACTAAGTTGCAGAGGGCCTCACTAAGTAGCTGAGGCTGCCAGCGAACCCGGATCCTCTAGTCTCAGCCTCCCAGGTACTGGGATTACAAGTGTGCACCACCATGCGCAGCTCAGTCATTTCTTTTTACTGCTGTATAGTATTCCATTGTATGGATGTACCACAGCATGCTTATCCATTCTCCTGTTGATGGCTATTTGCACTGTGTCCACTTTAGGGGGTGTTATAAATAAAATTGCCGTGAACGTGTTTATCCAAGTCTTTTTGTGGACAAACTCACGCATTTCTTTTGGATGTAATTTTTGGGTCACGGGGGCAGATGTGTCTGACTTTATTAGAAATTACTGGACAGTTTCCCATTCGATTTTCATGAGCAGCTAGGCTAGGGAAACCCCAAGATTAGATGGCTTCCAATGGAAACCTGCTGGCTTGGAAATTCTAACATTCTGTGGCTGTTGTCTTCGGTTGCTGCTTCATCTAACGCACAGGCTCTTATTTCTTTATCTAACATAGGATGGTCCGTTCCCCTCTCCTCCCAGGTCCCATGCACTCCCAGGACAGCTGTGCCCAAGGATTGGCCACATGTGCCAGCTACCTGGACAGCCGGCCCAGCCTCCCTCCTCCTCTGGGGCTGTGTATATTAAATCGTGGTGCTGGGGCTAATTCTTTGCAGCTTGCGGGTTGCTGCCTCGATTCGAGCAGACAGGAGGGCGCCCTGACACTGTTAAAGATCACAGGCTTTGATAACCTGCCCCCCTGATTTATGATGGCCCAGGTTGCCACACTCACCTAATGAGGGGACCCCGGGGTGTCAACCTGTTTATTAAATGCTCAGAACCATGTGTGAGCGGCACCGAGGCAAGAAGTCAATCATATTTTCATTTATTCTGCGTGTCCCCCTCCTCCTGCTCGCGCGGGCCCCTCTCCCCAAACTGTCAATCCGCCAAAGCCTTTCTTTTCATCTCCACAGTGCGGGGTGGGGGAGCACTTCAGGACAGATCGCTCGTGGAGACGGTCGGTCGGGGGTCGCCATGTTTGCGTTTTCCTACTGATTTCGTAGGTGTTTGGAAGTTAATGATACTCAACACCTCATGATTCTTTCTAGATGTCAAACAAAGACTTGAAAGGGAGCTTGGGCCAGAAGAGAGGACCAGGGGGTGCGGAGCGGAGAGAGCAGGCTTGCTCTCCGTCACCCCGGCCCGGAGAGCGGGGCGAGTCTTAACGCAGACGGAAGGTAGATTAATACTCCTGGAGTTGTCAGGGTCTAATGAAGTCTTCATTCATCTCCTTTAATTCCCCTTGAAATTTAGGGGGGTGAGCACAAATCAAAATAACGGATGGCCGGCCCCTTTCATCTCCACTTCTCACCCCCTGTCCCCCACAACCTGGTCACTGTCATTTTCTTAATCGCCGGAGATTCCGCCCCGATTCCTTTCAGGAGGCATCAGCCCCGTCTCTTCGGTTTGGTCTTCTAGACGTGGCATAAATATTTCTGCCCGTTTGAGGCCCCCGGCTGGATGCTGACCTTGGCCGTGGCTGGGGGAGGGGGCAGCACAGGCCAAGCTGAAGTTCGCTTTGTAAGAGCAGCTCTGGGCAGCCTCGTCTGGAGCCGCTCCACGGTTCTGGAACCGGGCATGTTTGTCTTCTGCACCGTTAAAGAAGCAGGTGGTCTGTATTGTATTGAGGACCGGTGCTTGCTGTCTTATGACCTGCACCTCGTTTATTAAGTGGTACCCCTTGTTTCACTTAAAATAATCCCAGGACGCCAGGTGTGGGGGTACATACCTATAATCTCAGTACTTGGGAGGCTGAGACAGGACGATCACAAGTTTGAGTCTAGCCTTAGCGACTTAGTGAGACCCTCAGCAACTTAGCAAGACCCTGTTTAAAAATAAAAAGGGCTGAGGTGTAGCTCAGAAGTAGACTGCCCCTGAGCTCAATACCCAATACCAAAGAGAGAGAGAGAGAGAGAGAGAGAGAGAGAGAGAGAGAGACCCAGGATTCTTCTCCTGCATGCAGGGGAAGGTTGGATAGTGACTGGGAGAAGTCTGGAGGCAGCTGTGTGGGGATGCAGGAGGGGAGGGTGACAGTGGGGCTCGGGCGGCGGAAACAGGGACCCCTCAAGGATGTGGAGGGGAGAGACATCCAGGTAGAAGTACGGCAGTCGGTAACAGGTTGGAGTTGTGCTGAGAGGATGTCACAGGACGGCCAGCTCCCCAGCTTGCCCTGCAGGGCTGGTGGGCACTGGCTTGACACACGGGAGCTGCAGGGGCGCTCCGGCCCCAGGAAGAGCGGGCTGGTGTCCGAGGGAGCTGGCCCTGGCCCGTGCTGTCAACTGCAAAGCGCTGGGACTCCCCGCACAAACGGGGACAGGCAGGTCTGGACTCCAGAGCCACCTGTGAGCACCAGGCGTGATGGAGAAATGGCGTTCAGGCCGAGTGAGACCCGGGGAGGACGGAATCCGGAGATGCAGAGAGAATTGGGAAGAACCCACTGCCCGCTCCCGCCATCGACGCCCCGGAGCGGGAGGCAGCCGCAGCCGCTGCTGGCCCGCTGACTGCTGGACGGGAGGCCTGTCAACTCCTGACGGATCACGGGAGCCAGGGGACAGTGTCAGCCCTGGTCCCTGGGGCCGAACTCCTTCATGCCTCTCACCAGAGGTCCCCGATGGGGGCGCGGGTCACCCACTGTCCCCAGGCTTCCCTCTATTTTAAGATGGAAAGCAACCCTACCCTTGGATTGCTATCAGTTTGCAGCTTCCAGGCAGGATGGACGGCGCAATCCATCCGTCCTCCTTTCCCTTGGCTCCTCTTACACCCGCTCGCCGTACAGAGAAGATTTTATCTAGCAATGGAGGGTGTCCTGGTTGAGTGTTCTCTCTCTCTTGTGACCTGTTTGTGCAAGCCTCGTGGGAGAAGAAAAATCAAGGGATAGTTTGGAATCGGCTGTCTAGCCTTCTACCTCTGGTTATCAGGAGCCTGGAGCTGTCTCTGATAAGGGTCTTGTGTACATTCGATGTGGTTAATTGCAAGTTCGCCATCCGCCCACTCTCTGTTCCTTCCCTGCCGGGCTGGTTATCCTGCGATCTCTCTATCCCAGGCTCCGGAAAGAGTTGGTCATGGGAGAAATGCCAGAGGACCGGAGGGTGGGAGAAGGGGAGAAGGCAGGGTACAGTTGCAGCACTCTGTTTCCATCTCCAGCAGCTGCTCCGTCTCCTTCCTGCCTCCACCTCCCCTGATGCCTCTCCTCTGCAGCTTCTCTCCTTGGGCAGCCTCTGCCAGGGATCTAGCACATACTGCATGCTCCAGCTCCTGGCTCTGGTGAAACCACCTTCTTTTGTGTCTGTCCAGCCCAAGGAAGGAAAGAGCAGCAGCTTCTAGCTCTTGCCAGTCTCCGGGTGGCTCCACCCTTCCTGTTGGCTTCTCAGGCCTTAGAGTACCTAAGGGGTCAATTCCCTGTATTAAACTCCCTCCGTTTGAAAGACCTTTAGCGGTTTCTCCTTTCTCACTAGATCCTGAAAAAGATACAGATAGTATCTCACAGTTAAAATGTGCCCTCCACTCATTTTGCTTTTGACACGCACATCCTCAGGGAGAACATCAAAGGAAGGGCTATGACACCATCACGCAAATGACAATAAAGATAAAGGGTAAAATATGTCATCCAGTGCCAGCATGACTCACAGAGCCAGGCACACCTTGATTTGAAGCTCAGGTTCATCGATTATCCGTAAGGGGCATTCTACCTCTGAGCTACACCCCCAGCCCTTTTTATTTTTTATTTGGAAACAGAGTCTTGCTAAGTTGCTGAGAGTCTCACTTAGTTACTGAGGCTGTCCTTGAACCCACAATCCTCCTGTCTCGGCTTCCCAAGTACGGAGGTTGCAGTGTGCACCACCATGCCTGGCTGTCATTTCACTTTTCCAAGCCTCAGTTTCTCTCTCTCTTAATTAGTAATCAGAACAAAAGGGCTGTTGTGCAGATGTTAAGAGATGTTGTTAGGGTATACACACAGTACACCGTTTGCTGCGTACTAGAAGTCCAACTCTTCACCAACCTCTGGTTCACTGACTCAATGAAAGGTTGGCTTCCATTCTCTCTGCCAACAGACTAACCATGGTGCAAACCCCACGCACGCTCGCAGGTCTGAGACGACCGTGTACGTCTGCTTTTATCACTCAACGGACCTATTTGGCAAATGCCAGTCATGGTGGGTTCCGGATACATTGCGCCCAATGATACTTGTTGTCAACAGATGATGACCCTTAATGACCCTTAAAATGCTAATGACCTTCTGCGCAAGACCCCTCCCAAGGCCCGGGAGGAGCCTACAAAGTGTCCACTATGCCACGGTGGTCAAAACGTTCTTTTTTTTAATTAAGAAGCTTTATATTTTTAAGTTCACCGCAAATCTGGGAGGAAGATAGATACTCCATAAGCCCCCACCCTTACTCCTGCACGGGCGTGTGCCGTCCTTCTGAGAGTCGGTCCTGGTACCTTGTTGGTATCTTGCTTTGCAATTCCTCAATGACATAGGATGGGAAGCTTCTTTTCCGAGGCTTGACTCATCAGGGTGTCTGCGATGTCACTGTAGGGGAGAAGCCACGCAACTCCCCAGAGGCCCTCTGCTCGCGTGGCTGCGGAACGTGTCTGTGGGTGACCCCGTCTTCTCACGGAAGCTGCGGTGGTCTCTGCCTGAAATGAGAGGCCAGAGGCGAGACGGTAAGCCTGACATGGCTCCTTCCACCAGCCCAGCCTTTCCCCAAGTAGACCAAATAGAACACTGTTAAGACAGCAACAATAGCAACACAAGCGTTGCCATGGAAACCACCTACAGCCGAGGTTCCTGGAGTCACCAGCCGGGAAGGAAGCAGATACACGGCTGCCATATTGGAGGAAAGACTATTCCCTGGGGGAAAGCGTGCCCGCCATTTGGCATCCTGGCTCCTGAAGAGGGTGCTCCACTGTCGAGAGCAAACAGGAAAGGGTTGGGACTGTGGCACTCAGGGCTTGGGGCTTGGGCTGGGTTGGGTGTGCGTGGCTGAGT
The DNA here is from genome assembly GCA_004027185.1 of Glis glis. Lineage (NCBI taxonomy): Eukaryota > Metazoa > Chordata > Mammalia > Rodentia > Gliridae > Glis > Glis glis. The sequence goes on from PVJS01038041.1 coordinate 11,308, forward strand.
GGACAGCGGCCTCGGCTTGGCTCAGTTCTCTTCTCCTTGTGAGGCTCACAGGCCCATGTTCAAAGACCAGAGGGCAACGGGGCGGAATCTTCGGCTCTCCGGAGGCCTGAGGAGGCCCAGCAGGTCTGCAAGGGGAGCTGCTGTTTTGTTTTGGGGGCTCTGGCTGCGGTTTCCTGGGGTGACTGGCAGACTAGCTGTCATGCGTAAAATACCCAGCGTGAGCCGGGCGTGGTGGCACACACCTGTAATCCCTGTACTCGGGAGGCCGAGACAGGAGGACCACAGGTTCGAGGCCAGCCTCGGCAACTTAGCAAGACTCTCAGCAACCTAGTGAGACCCTGTATCAAAACGAAAAAGAAAATAGGGCTGGGGGTGTAGCTCAGAGTTACAATGCCCCTAGGTTTAATCCCGGTACCGAAACAAACAAACAAAAAAAACAAGACCAAACAAAACAAAGAATACCCAGCTCTTCAAAATCCTGAGCCTCAATAAAATGACTGGGCTGGGTTTGGGGCGGAGGACCCAGAGACCAAGGGCATTGTAATGAGGCGGGAGCAGGCGCAGGCCTGGGCTGTGGCCTCTGGCCGGACCCCCTCGCCCCCACCCTAATTAAGCACACATGAAAGTGGGGTGCGCGTCAGCTGAGACTCGGAGCATCTGAGAGGCAGAGTCGAGGAGCCACATCAAAGAGTCCCGCGAGGAGCAGGAGGGGCCGCGAATGGTCCACTTACCAGAGACCAAATTCCTCGGCCTTAGCAACTTGGACGCGGCATGCAGGAGTTGCATTGTAAAGGTTTTGGGAGAAAAGATAAAAAGTCAAAGGATTAGAAGCAACGGCCTTCTGGCAGCTTCTCTGAAATGTAGGCCAATTAGACACAATTCCTTGCACATGGAGGGTGCTCCAAAAATATCTGCGAAATAAATGAATGGGTTGTGTCTTTCTCTATGAACACATTTCCAGAACCCAGGGTTTGATTTGTGTGTGTGTGTATGTGTGTGTGTATGTGTGTGTATTACTGGGGATTGAACCCAGAGGCATTCTACCTCCGAGCTGTATACTCCTGGCCCCTTTTTTTACTTTTTGTTTTGAAATAGGGTCTCACTAGGTTGCTGAGAGTCTTACTAAGTTGCTGAGGCTGGCCTCGAACCTGCGATCCTCCTGCCTCAGCCTCCAAGTCCGGGGATTACAGGTGTGCACCACCACGCCCAGCCAGGGTCTGATTTACTGCATCATATCACGCTGGGCCAGGCAGGCGGGTGTCACATGGAAAGGACAGTTCAGACCACAGCCCCAACGCTGCCCTGTCTTCGCTCCCAAGCTCTGATTCTGCAGAATAACCTTTGGAGCAGGGCTTGAAAACTCTGAGACCAACACGGGCAGCCAGGTGCCACAGGCACATGGAGGAGGAGGAGGAGGAATGCCGGGGTCTGGAGGGCCAGTGTCCCCTCCCTAGGGGACAACCCACCCAGCGCCAGCCAACTGTCACTATGCCAAATATCCGGTCCCGACGCCACATCTTCCGACTTTTAAGAGCTACCCAAACTCCACATTTTTTTTTCAAGGTGAAATCTCCTGCTTTTAAAATGATAGGCAAGCCGGGCATGGTGGTACACGCTTGTAATCCCAGTACTTGGGAGGCTGAGACAGGAGGATCCGGGTTCGCGGCCAGCCTCAGCTACTTAGCGAGACCATCAGCAACTTAGTGAGACCCTGTTTCAAAATAAAGACTAAAAAATAGGGCTGGGGGTGTAGCTCGGAGGTAAAATGCCCTTGGATTCAATCCCCAGTACCGCAAAAAAAAAAAATGATAGGCAACTCCTTCAAATTGTTAGGCATACTGTATTCGTTGGAAAATCGCTTTTGTGACATGATCGGTAGTTCACACAGCTCTGATGAGCCAGCTGCGATTAGAGCTATGAGCTATACATTACCTTGCACGGCCAGCATTGTCTCTTGTTCTTGCTCATGTAATAGTCGGCCTTTAATAAAGATTTTTTTTTTGGTACTGGGGATTGAATCCAGAGGCATTCTACCTTTGAGCTACACCCTCAGCCTGATTTTACTTCTTATTTGAAAACAGGCTCTCGCTAGGTTGATGAGTCTCACTACTTGCTGAGGCTGTCCTCAAACCTGCGATCCTCTTGTCTCAGCCTCTCAAGTACTGGGATTACAAGCGTGCGCCACCATGCCCGGTTAATAAAGAATTTGATTGTGCTCAGGTACAAAAATGGAAGAAAGAAGAAAGGAAGGAGGGAGGAGAGGGAGAGAGAGAGAGAGAGAGAGAGAGAGAAAAGAATGTGGGAGGAAGGAACGAAGGAAGGAAGGAAGGAAGGAAGGATGGAGGATGGACAGATGGATTACGTGGCCAAACTAAATGCCTTGGAGGGTCGCATCTGAAACACTTTTCCTTGCTGAGCCTCAGTTTCCCTGCCCGTGAAATGGGGATAATCATCGTAGATACATCTGAGGATTGAGGAGAGAATTCATGTAACCACAGGTGCCGCAGAAGGCCGTTTGGCGCCCGGTGGACAGTCAACGCATCTTCCTTCTCTGTCCTCCGATCTCTCCTTTCATCCTCACCTGAAAGGACCAGGCAGGTCGGCGAGGTCTGCTCCCGGGCCTGGGAACACAGCCTGTGAGTCAGAGCTTTCAAAGCCCTGTTCCAGAGCTGAACACTCTGCTGTCTTGGCTCTGCAGAAAGGACGTGAAAGCCGGGTCTCCTCGGTGCACTGGATAGCGCACGACATGACGAGGGAGAAGGCTGGGTGCTTCGGTGTGCACTTTCAAGAAGAGATCAGCCATTAATCACGCACAATTAGCCTGACCTCGGGTGAACCGCCGCCTCCGGGCGCGGCCGCTTCCCTCCCAGGTCCCCAGATGCACGGTGGCGGCTCCCCGAGACAGGGGAGCCACCCCGAAGCCGGGCCAGGCTGCGGTGTCTGGACCTCAGAGGCCCCTTCCCGTCCAGTGCGGGCGGCCTGGTAAGGGACCCGGGTCGGGAGAGCGCGGTCCACTCGGTCTCCACGCTCGCAGCTGTCTGTGACTGAGGACGAGTGGCGGGTCCCCTTGCCTTGCTCCGTGTTTCTGTCTTTCAACTGGGAGAGTCATGTCTAGGGCCTGGCTCATCGGGCAGAGTGAGGGCTATGGAGAGGGTGTTGCGTGACCGTCTCGCTGGGCACTGCAGGCCGCCTGTGCTGGGGTCTGACACGGGTTCGGGGACCAGCAGACGACTGCGACAGTCTCAGCCCAAGAGCTGGCCTCTCCGCGCAGCCCCGCGCTCCCGAGAATGGGCAGGGCCTGCCGGCTACCGTGGCGGAGGGGGCTTGGGGCTCCTCCATCTCTTCCCTCTCTCACACTCTTCTTCCGGTCCTCTCTCCTTCCTTCCTTTCTTCCTTCTCTTCCCTCACGTCCTTCTACCCCTTTCTTACCTTCCTCCCCCATCTCTCACTCTCTCCCTTCCTTTCTTCCTCCATATTTCTTTCCCTTCCTTCCTTCCTTCCTTCCTTCCTTCCTTCCTTCCTTCCCTCCCTCCCTCCTCCCTTCCTCCCTCCCTCTGTCCTCTTTCACTTCCTCTCTTTCCTTCCCTCTTTTTTTTCCCTTCTTCTCTTCTTTCCATTCCCAAACTCATGATGAGGACCTCTTCCATGCCAGGCATTGTGCCCGGGCACAGGTGACATAGACCTGTGTCTTCCTTCACACCAAACACAGCATGACATACACAGCAGATGTGTAACATGTCTGGTCTTTTCTGTTGTGAGAATGATCATTGAACTGATTAATCCACTAAAGTTCTGTTATAATTCAATTCTTATTTTATTTTGATACTGGGGATGGAACCCAGGGGCAGTCTACCTCCGAACTACACCCCCAGCCCTTTTTATTTTTTTTATTTTGAAACACGGTCTCACTAAGTTGCTGAGGGTCTCGCTAAGTTGCTGAGGCTGGCCTCGAACCTGCGATCTTCCTGTCTCAGCCTCCCAAGTACTGGGATTATAGGTGTGCGCCACCACGCCCAGCCAGTTCCATAACCTCTTGAGCTTCTTTGTTCTCAGCCCGTAGAACCGCACATCTCAGGTCAGGCATATGAGAAGCGCTTTGAACTTTTGATGGTTATCGGCCGCTCTAAACATGGCGGCAAGAGATGATCGTTGGAGGGTCTTGGTCCGAGTCTGTAGCAGATGTCTGAACTGTGATTGTACCTGGGCTCTTGGGCCCTTTTGGTTCCATTCCTGAAGAACATCTCTTCAATTCATCAGCCCCCCTCAGGATTTAGGTTCGGGGCCACCTTTGTTCAATAGCTTCGGCTACAGCCTTGCCACGTGTCCTAGGCAAGGCTATCTGTCCCCATCTTCCAAAATGACAAAGATTTTGTCATGTGTTCCATTCCGTGGACGCCCACTCTCCATAAACTGCAAAGAAGCCATGCAGAATTCTCTGATGAAGATTGTATACTTGGAGTCTGCATGGGGTGGGGCGTGCCTGTGATCCCAGGACCTGGAAGGTTGAGACAGGAGGATTGAGGTTCGAGGCCAGCCTCAGCAACTTAGTGAGACCCTTGGCAACTTAGCGAGACCTTGTTTCAAAATAAAAAATAAAAAGGGCTGGGGATTTAGTTGGGAGGTAGAATGCCCCTGGGTTCAAACCCCAGTACCACAAAAAAAATAAAGAAAAAAGAGAGAAAGAGAAAGAAGAGGAGGAGGAGGGGGAGGAAGAAGAAGAGAAGACTTGTATATTTGGTCAAAAATCTTTAAAAATGCATACACAGGGTAACAACAAAAGTGAACAACTACAACCAGATTCTCTTGGAGCAAAAGCAATAAAAAGTGATAAAGTTTGGAATGGGAATGATGAGAGGAATTTCCCCAGATGAGTTCTGAGGAAGGCTTGGCACAGGAAGTGGACGGGTCCAGCTGCCGTGTGGATAACAGAGCAGGAACATGTCCCTTGTCACCCCCAAAATTCCCTTCCACATGGAGAGCAGCGGACAGGAGGTGCTCCATCAGGGAACGATTCGTTCATCAGGGAACTCACGCGTGAATGAAGGAATGAATGAATGAACGAATGCGACGGCCGTGGGAGCACGCTTGTTCTCTACAGGGTAAGTGTCCAGAGGCTCCTCTGGTGGAGACACAACTGGAGCAAACTGGACCGCGTTGAAGAAGCCACGTGAGCGAGGCCGCGGCGCCCCAGGGTCTGTGACGTTTCTGTTAGAGCTGAGAGAGGTGCAGAAGAAAACGGTTTGGTAAATTCTGCTGTAGCTATTAGGGGGTTCCTAGGCTCCCCCAGAAAAATCAGTCTCCATCACTCAGAGAAGGGAGAAGATCATGAGCCCCGGCTTCTTTGTTTCCTAAGGTACCAATTTCCCTCGGCCACGCCAGTCTCCATTGAGAGCTCTGGCCGGGCAGCTTCTCAGCCCTGTTTCTGGCTGTCCATATGCAGAGCCCGGCATTTTCCCACCAGCGGGAGGGCCTCTCAACGACATCGGGGTGCTGGAAGCTGAGACCCCAAGGAGCTGGGCCTGAGGGGAGCAGGACCTGACCCTCTTGTGTTCCTATTAGTGAGGGTTGCAAATCACCACAAACCAGAGAGAACCGGGTGACAGCCGCGTCATCGCCCCCTGCTAAGGTGAGGTGACCGCTGTGCCCTGCGCCTAAGCCCCAGGACGCTCCAGGAGCTCTGGGATTCTCTCGGGCTTTTTCTCACGGTCACAAGATGGCCACTGCCTGCACTCCCAGAGGCGGGAGAAAAGGGGCCAGGGGAAGGCCCACATTCGCTAGGGTTGTTTCTTCTTATCAAATTATAATGGGTCAAAAATTCCCCCAGTGTTCTCGTAGATGTTTCCAGAACCAGGACTCATTTGACAGCTGCAAAAGAGACTGGTAATGTGGGTAGTAGCTTTCCAGCCTCAAGGTGGCCCAGGAAAGGGGGTAGGAGTAGCTCTTGGGTCTCTGGTCAATAGTGTGGGCTCTCTTTCTTTTTTTCTTTTTTTTTTTTGCAATTTTGAAACAGGGTCTTGCTAAGTTACTGAGGGTCTCTCTAAGTTGCTGAGGCTGGTCTTGAACCTGCGATCCTCCTGTCTCAGGCTCCCAAGTACTGGGATTACAGGTGTGCACCACCACACTGGGCAGTGTTAGCTCACTTTCTGTAGCCTGCTTTCCAAGTTCTCATTTCTCACCTGATAATTCCCATCTGGAAGGTCCACATGTCTAAGAAGACACCACCCTTTACCACGGGCAGCAGCATGATGTTAAGACCCAGATTCAGGGAGGAGTAGTGGTGCACACCTGTAATCCCAGTACTTAGGAGGCTGAGACAGGAGGATCGCAGGTTCGAGGCCAGACTCAGCACTTTAGTGAGGCCCTCTGCAACTTAATGAGATCCTGTTTCAAAATTAAAAAAAAAATAAAATAGCACTAGGATTGTAGCTCAGAGGCTTGCAATGCCTCTGGGTTTAATCCCCAATAACACACACACACACACACACACACACACACACACACACACCTCCATTCTCTTGTGAGATGCTCAAAAATATCAGCTAATATCTGCACCTAGCTAGGCACCTCACATTTGGTTATTTTTGCTTTTTTGTTTGTTTTGTGTTATTAGGTAATGAACCCAAGGGGGTTCTACCCCTGAGCTATACCCCTGGCCTGATTTTTAAAAATGTTTTATTTTTGAAACAGAGTCTCCCTAAGTTGCAGAGGCTGGCCTCAAACCTGCGATCCTCCTGTCTCAGCCTCCTAAGTACAAACTCCTCACCGCGCCCCCTCACCGAGGTGACTATTAAATTGTTTCCATGTTCCAGATGAAGAAACCACGGCCTGGCGTTGTCCAGGGCCTGGTCTGGCTCAGAGGAGGCCGAATTGGGCTTTGAACTTGGCCATTTCCAAGCTCGGGGCTGCCACAGGCCTGAGCTCAGCTGGTTCGTTCAAGGCTCGCCTCTTTTCTGCCATCCAGCCGGGAGTCTTCTCTCTTAGTCACAGATGTGCCTGGGGTCCCCCCCCCGCCCACTTTCAGGGTCTGTGGATGCTATTCTTCTAGGGCCGGCAGTAAAATGACATTTATGAGGATTTTTCCCTTTGAAGTGAGAGTTTTGCGCATTTCGCTTGAAAGCAAAGGAAAAAAACAAGAGCTATGCAGATAAATAGCCGCAGCCTTGGCGAGCGGCGTGACGCGGGCGGGCGCGGGCTCCACGCTGGCCCATCAGGTCATCTTAGAGGAAAGATCTTTATTTGTCTCCTTTCAAGTGACTCTTTTTATTAACTCCTTCCCTCCACTTCCGTTCTTTTGACTTACAAAGAAACCGGCCGGTTGAGTGTATTCCTTTTTTTTTTTTTTCCGGCCTCTCTCCTCTGTTATTTCCTTCCTTTACCCTATAATTTTCTCTGGGGTTGGGGGACATTCCTCCCAGTGCTCGGGCTACCACATTTATCCCGATGACTTGGAAGGAGGCAGAATTTTGGAATACTGGTGCTGCCGCAGAACTAGGTTTGACTTTGAGAGAGTGGCGGCTTCCCTGAATCTCAGTTTCCTCTTCTAAACATTGAATGTGAACCAGGCATGGTGGCGCACGCTCGTAATCCCAGTACTTGGGAGGCTGAGACCGGAGGATCCGGGTTCGCGGCCAGCCTCAGCTACTTAGTGAGGCCCTCTGCAACTTTGTGAGACCCAGTTTCAAAATAAAGAACAAAAAATAGGACTGGGGGTGGAGCTCGGAGGTAGAATGCCCCTGGGTTCAATCCAAAATACATAAAAATATACATAAAAATATGCAAAAATAAAAAATACATAAAATATAAGCAAAAAAATACATAAAAATAAAAATTGAATATGATAATAATTACCTCCAGAAACAGTCACTCTGAGATAGTAAATTTTATGAGGAAAAAGAATGAACACTGTGTATCCTCTCTAGATTAACCTAAGAATCTCCTTGACATCCCCCCAAATTTTGATATGTTCACTTATGTGTTATGTATTATAATATTGCATCTCATCCATCTCATCCATTCATCCATCCATCTATCCATCCATCCATCCATCCATCCATCCATCCATCCATCCATCCCCCATCCAACCATCCATCCATCCATCCATCCACCCATCTACCCACATACCCATACATCATCCACTCATCTATCTAGCCATCCATCTACCCACCTGTCCATCCACCCATCCATTCATCCTTCTACCCACCCATCCACCCACCCACCCATCCATCCACCCCTGAATTCATCCATCCATCCATCCATCCATCCATCCATCCATCCATTCCCCATCCAATCATCCATCCATCC